>BQNB010002130.1:0-116597 GCA_026074375.1 Tanacetum coccineum
TAAGCTCTTGAAATACGCAAGTACAATAAGCTCAGAATTTCTAAATAAGCTAAACAAAACTTTAATAAGCTAAAAATAAGCAAAACTAAACTAAAACTAAAAATTCCTAGATGGTTCAAAATGAAGGGAGGCGTGTGTTTTTATAGGGCAGTGAGGGGTTAATTTTGTAAATTGCCAATCATTAGGGAATTGATTGAGCCAATCATTGGGCTCCAACGTTGTCACACGGATAGCAAGGTATGATCCACTGGTAAGAAGCATCCACGTGTCCTATCAATTTTGCTTCATTTTCACGCTTAACTTTCGTCCCTTAGATCTTTATCACTGCAAAATGAAATTATAACAAAAGTCCTTGCCACGTGGTGCTCTTCCATTCGCTCTCTTCTTGTGAGTGGAGCCTCACGTGAGGCAATTTTATTTATTTCTCTCGCACGTGTTCGGACGTCACGCTGACGTCACCCCAAACTTTATAATAGACTTCATAATTAAACTTTGGGCTTTATTTTGGGTTTGGGCTTTATGTTGGGCTTGGGCTGGTCCGGCCCATTAAATGGGTTACGGGCTGGTCCGACGCATTAAATGGGTTACGGGCTGGCCCAATAAGATTCGAGGGCACCGTTGGACTCGTTTTTCTGTGCTCTTTCCAATGGCATGCTCAGGGACTTTTCCCAACTTTGTCTTGATTTTGATATTTGAGCATTCTTGATCAAAACGAACCCGTAAATACCTGTTTTTGCATCGTCTTTAATCATTTTTACATGCAAGACATAAAAATACCAAACAAACATATTTGCAATATAATTAAGCATATTTTAGTATTTTTAGTCCGTTTAATAGTGTTTTACGAGGTAAAAAGGATGTGTGTTTTAGCATAGATCATTGCTCATCAACAGAATTGGTTGTATTGCTATATTTGCACTTTGTCTGACTTTGTTCATCTTCCTTTTCGGTGTCACTCTTTCTATGTGTTATCAGATAAGGTTTGAAGAATGAGTCAGTAGTAGTATTGTTACTTCTCAAGATGCTATCATCTATTCTTCTCTTGTTCCAATTCCCATTTATCCAAGCATGGAACAATACTTTTTTAGTTCTTTCATTAAGTTTCATATGCTTATCAAATGATGAATTTACTTGAGATATGAATTCAAGCGGTTCAATTCCTGTAACAAGGGTAAAAATATCAGCAGGATTTGCTCTAAAGAAGAACATAATTTTTTTTAGCACGGAAATCAAATATGAAAACTTAGATTCTGTTTCTATTCCAGATGATCAATACGTCGTATCCAATGGAAATGGATACGTCGTATTAATCTGTTGAATGAACACGTTGTATTGGCCAGAAAGTTGGATACGCCGTATCCAATGGAAGTGGATACGCCGTATCGAGTTATCGACCAGAACAGTGTATTAGAAAAACAATTAAATATGTAAACAAATATACAAGAAAACAATTAAACTAACAAATATACAAAATATACAAGAATTTAGACTAATCTAATTTACACTACTCCTAAGGGTTAGATCTAATGTTAAAAACCAAAAAATAAAATAAAAATCAAGATTAATTTTCACTCCCTAACAGCGGCGCCAAAAACTTGATGTGTCATTGTGTGGTGTTTATTTAATAGTTTAAGTTTTAAATTTATATTTTGCCGACTTAACCAAAAACAACACTTTAACGGGCAGTGTACCCGGTCGGTGGTAGATTCATGGTAAGTAGGGTGTCGAACACTTGAAGCGAGGTTAAATCTCTTAATTTATTTATATTTTGGTTATCTAATCTAAGTCAAACCTATGCTAATCCTATGTTAGTTCTAATCCTAATTCTAACAGGTAAAAAGGGGGTTTCAGTCTAAGAGACTGGCATGAGTTTGTTTGGTGACTACAATCAATTCAAGACGCTTTAACCTACACAAGCAAATTAACAAAAGATAAAAGAGCGGTCGAGCCTTATGATAGAAAACTATATTAGCCATCATTAATCCGATTAGAAGTTGGTTTGTTTATTCAGTGCAATGATTACTTATCTCGAAGAGGCATATCATTCTTAGACTTAGGCAAGACTTCATCCTAAGACCTAGACACATTAATTCTGTCATAATTAAAGCATCCGCATAAAGCATCCTTATTACCTGATTATAATCTATCTTAGAGAATAAAGCAATGGTGATCTTGTTAAACCCTAGCTCATAGAGAATTTACCTATTTACTGCTTAATGACAATTTATAGACTAGTAGTCCACTTGTCCAACTATCCAATGGAATCAAAACATTATTTGTTGAATTATCTAGATTCACCTACTAGTAAACATATTCAATAAACCAAAGACAATTTCCGTTAACTAGTTAATCCAGAAGCGTATCCTTAGTACGATTTTAGAAGGACAATATTTATAATCCTATGATTCTAGATGTATAAACTACTATATGGAGAGCTATCCTGGTATCTAGATTACTTGGTCCGTATCACTAGATCCAGTTGAATGATAGGTCGCATACAAAAGCACGTAAACAAGTATGAATTGATAAACATAAACAAGCATGCAACGATAAATTAAGCAATCGAGATATAAACAAAACCAAACATTCAGATCTTCATAATAATGGCTAATACCCGAAGGTATTAGCCTTCAAACATCATAATTAATACAAGAGTAATTGTTTTAGCCAAGGTAAACTAACCGAGTTAACGAATGATACCAAAAACTAAACGATTACAAAAGTATAAGAAATTACACGTTGTCTTTTATGGATTAGAATGCGTTGCTAGTAACTCTTTTGCTTTTTTCTTTCTCTAAAAATTGACTTTTTATGGTTTAGGTATTGAGAATATGATTTAGCACACTTAAAACTCGTTTTTGAGTTTTGTATTTATAGGGTCTGGAAGTCGGTTCGATACGGCGTATCTAAGGGATTGGATACGGCGTATTGGAGTTTCTTGGAGTAGGGACCACGTTTGATATCTTCTAGAATATTCACATACTATATCTTTAATACGGCGTATTGACTTCTTCTGGATACGGCGTATTGATCTTCTTTCCTTGTGGTCTTTGATGAGTGCAGGCACGGATATGCCATATCTTTCTTGATGGATATGGCGTATTGGTCTTCAGAATAGCAATCTTCAAAATATCTTCATTTAAGCTCCAAAATGCGCGCTTTTTTCTAATATTCACCAACTACTCCATAATTACTGCAATTCTCAAATATAAACGATTAAGTAACAATTCTTTGCAATAATTATACAAAATTATTTAATACATGGGATAAATGATGCTATAAAATAGACGTTATTTGATGTCATCAAAATGTCACAATTTCAAGGGTTTATTATGTGAAAGGACTAGGACACAATCTATTCTCAGTTGGTCAATTTTGTGACTCAGATCTTGAAGTAGCTTTTAGAAAACACACATGCTTTTGTTCGTTAATTCTGGAAGGCATGATTTTACTGCTCAAGATATAGAAACTAAAATTAATACTCTCTGTATATTGAGTTATATGCTGGCATCTTCTCCTAAAGGTCTCTTGTCAAAAAGCCACAAAGGGACGTAAGTTATGGTCTTTAGCATCAATGTCTGTCTTATTTGACAACTTTGGTGTCTAAATTACTTGGCTTAGAACGGTCTAGTACGTGTTCCTCCCTGACTTAAATTTGAAAAGTTACCATTTATGTTATTTTGCTATGTGCTATGGAAAAAGCAGAAGCAAATCCATAAACCTAAATCTGAAGCACCAATTTCAAGAAAAACTTATATATTTCTACACAGGATCTATTGAGGGCCTATGAGTGTTGAAAGTGTACAATAGGAAAAGGTACTAATCCTACGTCCATTGTGGATGATTTATCTCGGTATCACATGATGAAGTTTCTAGCATCAATGGATGAAGCTCTTGATTTTAAAATCAAGTTATCTAAAATGATACAAGTTAGATTGAACTGCGCTGTAAGGAACATTCGTACAGATAAATGAAACTGAGTTGTTAATCAAACTCTACGTTAACTACTATGAACAGTGGTGCATCTCTCGCGAAACACGGTTGCACAAACTCCTACAACAAAATGGTGTGGTTTTGAACAACGAAATCGTAATCTTGTTGAAAGCCGCTTGTAACAATGTTAATTCTATGCAAAAGCTACTTTATATTCTTATGGGCCGCAATTTAGTTGCTACCGCAGTTACGCCCAAAATTGCTCCACAATATGACGTCGCCATGGAAAAACTCCTACTATGAGCCTTATATGATTAGAAAACCTGATTTATCTACATTCACTGTTTTTGGTGCCACTTCGTTATTAACAATGATTGTGTGGAATTTGGGCAAAACTTCAAGCTAAAGCTGTATAGTTATTTTTCATGGATTTGCTCCAAAGAAGGAAAGTCTTACCGTATTTACAACCGACGTACCTGAAAATTCATTAAACCATCATGTTCGATTTGATGAGCTGACGTTGGCAATGGCTTCTAACACAAAGTAAGTTTTGAACTATCTTCGCTTAATGAAATGACTATGCAACACCCAGTTTAGGACTCATTCCAAACCCTCCTTCTTCAGCACTGTTTGTACCACCATTAAGGAAAGAATGGGATCGTGTGTTTCAGCCAGTGTTTGGTGAATTCTACTCTCCTCCAGCTAGTGTTTCCTCTCTAGTTCCTGTAGAAGAAGCTCTTGCTCCTGTTGAGTTAACCGGTTCACCTTCCTCAACAACAGTTGATCAAGATGCACCTTCTCTAAGTACTTCACAAACTACTCCACAATTACAATCCCAAGAAATCCCTCTCAGTGCTGAAGAAGAGTCACATGACCTTAAGGTTGTACATATGAGTAACGATTCATTATTTGGCATTACAATTCCAAAAAGTATTTGAAGAACTCCATACTATCATCAGGATGTGTTATCTACTACTGTGCACCTAGACGCTCCAATCTCAGAACATCTAATAAAATGGACAAAAGATTATCCGATATAAAACATAATTGGTGAACTCTCTAGTCTTGTTTCCACATGACTCCAACTACATGAACAAGTCATGTTCTGCTATTGTGATGCCTTCTTAACTTCAGTTGAACTAAAGATATATAAAGAAGATTTATTCATTCATTGCTAGATTGATGCAACGCTAAGAAGAGCTTCAATGAATTCAACAGTCTTGAAGTTTAGGAACTTGTTACTCACTCCCAGATAAAGGATGTTATAACCTTTTTAAATGATTTATGAGGGTGAAATTGATGGAATTGGGAGGTATCTTGAAAAAAACAGGCTAGACTGGTAGCTCGGGTACCGTCAAGAAGAGAGAATTGATTTTTGAAGCAGAATCTTTGCTTCCCGTTGCTAGACTAGAGTCCTGTTCGGATTTTCTCGCGTTGATGCTCATCTTTGAATATGACCGTCTAGTCATATCCAGATGATATGTGAAAACGGCATTCTTAAATGGTATCTTACGTGAAGAAGTCTACGTTAGTCAGTCGGACGGATTTATGGATCCAGACAAGCCTAATCACGTGTACAGACTAAAGAAAGCTCTTTATGGGTTGAAACAGGCTCCACACGCGTGGTATGATCTTTTTGTATGTTTCTGCTATCTCAAGGTTTCTCTAAGGCGACGGTTGATCCCACATTGTTTATCAGCAGAAAGCAAGGATATCCTCCCTGGTACAAATACTGTGTCGATGATATTATTTTGCTTCTTCTACTACTGAACTATGTGATATAATTTTCTGATGATATTGTGTTCTAATTCAGTTGTCAAATGAGGGCAAAATATCATGTTTTAGGACTACAAATTTTCATAGATCCCGAGGTTATCTTTTGTAAACCAATCAAACTATGCTCTGAATCACTGAAGAATACGGAATGGAATCTTGTGACCTTGTGGATACTCCCTTGGTGAAGAAATCCAAAGGTATCGGGGATATAAAAGGAAAGTCGTTGATCTACACATTATTGTGGCATTGGTTGGCACCCTTAGTTCGGGCCGGGATCTAAGATTCCAATAGGCTAGAACTGGTTTATGTTTATATGTATGTGTCGCTCGGTTCAGGCACAACCTACCAAAAAGCACCTACATGCTGTAAAAAGAATCTTTCGATACCTAAGAGGAACCGTCAATCGGGGACTATGGTACTCGAAGGATTCTGCTATTGCTCTAACAGCTTTTGCAGATGCTGATCATGTGGGTTATCAAGATACAAGACGTAGTACATCTAGAAGTATGCAACTATTGGGAGACAGACTTGTTAGCTGGTCATCAAAAAGGCAGAAAAGCGTTGCGATGTCCACTACAGAAGCTGAATATATAGCCTTGTCCGGCTGTTGTGCTCAAGTCCTTTGGATGAGATCACAACTTACCGACTATGGCCTTGGATTCAATAAAATTCTAATATAGTATGATAACAAAGCGTTATGCTTCTGCTGCAAACCATGTTCAAACATTCTCGATCAAAGCATTATCGACATCCAGATATCACTTCATAAATGAGCAAAGTAGTGAATTGGAGTCGTTTCGGAGCTTTACATTGTCGAACGGAAATATTCAATTGGTATGAACAATCAATTCCACCAGGCTCTATGTCGATAATTAATTGAACTTTCTTATCATAAGTGGGGATGAAAAGTTTTACTCTGTAGACTCTGAAAGAAGTGGCAGATGAAGCCGAAGAATGTGGTCTGTACCTTTCTTATATCCTTGTATATTATGTATATATAAAATCACAAAAACACAAAAAGATTTTTCTCTCCTTATAAATTTTTATAATTAAAACAAATACAAAATTGAAAAAATATTAAAAATACAAAAATTGGGATATATTGGGCATGTCTTCTGGAAAATCATTAACATTTACGCTTTAGAAATTTCATTTAATAATTTTATGAGGAATGTAAACTGAAGTTCGAGCACAAGTTTAAAAGTTTTTTAAAACATGCCAAAAATGGCTTGCTATTATTTTCGATAGCAACCCGGTCATCATCTTAAAGGCAAGTATTTCAAAAAGAAAACTTGGCCTAACAACGAGAATTAATTCTCGGGAAATGGTTTACTTTGGACCACGCAAAGGCTTGTGATTACTTTGCATCACAACCCGTGCTTCCTATATTCCATGAGTGTACGTGTCAGTGCGCTTATGTGTTAAAATAAGAGAAATCTTATTTTCTATGGTGTTGTTTTTCAAATATTTATACCAAAAAGTCATCTGAAAATCATTTTCAAAGACATTGACCACTCAAACAACAACTACAACTTTTTAAATAGAAAACGGATCATTGTTTGAGGGAGAGAAAATGTCAAATATCTTCTTCATAAAATCAGTTTGTGATAAAGGAAAATGTTTTAAACATTAATGGGTTAACAGTTAAAGGGGAGTTAATTAAGTTTAGCTTATTTGAGCCTTATATGTTATGTATTTATGCCTTTAGGGAGTATATGTGCAAATATAAGTTTCTAGGTATAATAGTTAAAAATAATAGGGACTATTTGTGCCATGAGTTAAACTTAAATTGCCTAATAAAACTTATATAAGAAACATGAAAAGGTTATGAAACTTGTGGGGCGTGATGTGTCAAATGAATTTTGTTTATAACACAAAATCACCCACCATGTTTTTTGTCACACACACAAACATACTTATATTTTTATTTTTACTCTCCAACACTCTAAATCCAAAATCTCATTTCCTAATCTTCATTTTCAAGTTGTTATCATTCAAAAGGTATAACTAGAAACTCGTTCTTCACACTCTAAACAACACATTCTAAAACGAAATTTAAAGTGTTAATACGGATTTGATCTCGAAAAACCTAAAACTCAAATTAGGGTTCATCAAAATTAAAATTGGGTAAAAACCATAAATTAAGTAAGGGGTTTTGTTTGTTTAGGAGTGTAGAACACTCGGTTAAAATAGTTTTGTGATTGGTTATCAAATGAATGTGTTCTTGTAATTCTTGATTGCGAAAATTTGGGTTTTTGGGATTTAGTGAAATATGTTTGCGGTTTTTGTGCTAGGACGTTTGTGTTCTCTTTCATATAATGCGTTTGAGCAATAAAAGGCTTTTTCTTATTGAATGATGTGGTAAAAGGATAAATTGCTTGTTCTTTGAATCGCTTCTTGTTGGATGATTCTGTGCTCGTGATTGTTGTTAACTGATCTTAAGTGTTTTACAAATGATATGAATGCTATTTGAACAGTTTGATGCATAAAATTTCTATGTTTGTCGGTTAATGTGTGTTTTGAAGGAGGAATTAACATCTGCCTTTTAGAGACGAAGTTAACAACCTTCAAAAGCCGAGTAAAAACCCTCCTCACGAGGGCGAGTTAACAACAAGCATTCAAAGAGGCGAGTAAACAACACGCCTTTACAAGGCGATTTAACAACCTCATTAAGGAGGGCGATTTAACAGTTCTAATAGGAAATGCAATTAACAACCTATTAAGGAGGCGAATTTTAAAACAATTCTATACACTCTTCCAAATAAGAGGCGATTTAGCAATGGATTATAAATGAATAATTGTAAGAAAAATTATGAATTAAAACACAAATGAAACCTGTGAGAAATCTAGGACGAGAGAAGATGTTGGGAGGATGCTTCTAGTGAGAGAAAGTTAAACAAGGACAATACACACTTAGATTATAAAGAAAAGAAAACAAACAACCAAACACAACACTTTGCAAGCTACAACTCATTTACTTCCCTTCTGGATTTTCTCTTAAGATTCAAGTTCAACTAAAGAGTCACCAACTTGGAAAAAGATCTGTCAGAGATAAAGCAAGTTGACCAGTATGCTCAAGCTCTCTCCTCTATTCCTGCTATAGTTGTTCATTACATTGATAACAAACTTAGAGAAGCTATAAACAAGGCCATTCAAGCACATAATTTGGACTGCAGACAAGAAGCTCAGGATGAGAAGAATGAATACATAGGACTCATTGACACATCAATGAGAACTATTATTAAAGAAGAAGTTACAACTTAACTTCCTCAAATTCTCCCTCAAGCAGTCTCAGACTTTACAACTCCTGTGATAGAGAAGAATGTCACAGAATCATTTGAAGCTACAGTCTTGGAAAGGTCTTCTTCACAACCAAAGTCTACTTATGAGGCCGGGGCGGCTTTGTTCACTCTTGATTTCGAGCTTACAAAGATTCTTCTAGACAAGATGGAGGAATGCAAATCACATCTTAGAGCTGATTACAAAAAGAGCTTTTACGATGCATTGATCAAATCTTACAACCCTGACAAAGATCTATTCGATACATATGGTGAAAGTATTTACGTTGAAGAGGAGTCGAGACGATAGTGACAAAGATCGAGACCCCTCTGCTGGATCAGACCGAGGGACAAAAAGAAGGAAGTCTAGCAAGGAAGTTGAGTCATCCAAAGATTCAAGGTCAAAGGAAAAGAATTCTTCAAGAACCTCTAAAGACGCCTCCCAATCTCAACATAAGTCTTTCGGCAAGCCTGCTCATGCATAGGAACCAAGTCATACAGTTGATGACTCGGGAGTGCAACAGGATCAAGAGTTCAACATGGGTAATACTAAGACAACAACCAGTCTGACAGGAGGTTTCCAAGGCGAACTGGTTCAAGAATACCTCGAACGACCTCCAACACCTGATTTTGATTGGAATAAGAGACAACATGGTGACTCCCAACCTTCTCAGGCCTGGATTAGTTAAGTTGCTCGTGCTAAAGAACCTCATACTTCATTTGATGAGCTCATGGATACCTCTTTCAACTTTTTTGCATTTTTCCTGAATCGGCTCAACATCAAAGATCTGACTCAAGAAATTCTCATTGGACCGGCATTCGAGCTACTCAAAGGCACTTTCAAGAGTCTTACAGAATTAGAGTACCATCTTGAAGAATGTTCCAAAGAAACAACTGAATGACTCAACTGGCATAACCCTAAAGGAAAACCGTATCCGTTCGAATTCCCCTTTTCCCTTATTCTTTCTCTTCCTCCTCTCCTTTAGAACCTCTCCTGTTGATTGAGATCATAGTGGTATCAAGTTATCCTCAGGATTTCTTCATAAACAATGACATTGAAATATCTAAAAGTGGAGATTTAAGCAGAAATACTCAGTTATTGAAGACCAAAAATATGCATTATGGGGTATTTCTCATTGGAGACAACAACGTAAGACCTTCTATGGGTATGCACGAGGTTTAGAATCTAGTCATGATGTATATTTTACTAAACATATTATGGCAGTAACTCGGGTCAAGGTTTTGAAGAAACATGGGTATGGGTATCTGAGAGAGATTGAAGTACGAAGAGCTAATAACGATCTTTACACATTCAAGGAAGGTGACTTCCCAAGACTTCGTCTCAATGGCATCAAAGACATGCCGATCCTTATTGTTCAGAACAGGCTCGCCAATCTCTTGGGCAATAATGTTTCCGAATTTGCTATAGCATTGCGAATGTTTACTAGAAGCATGGTTATTCAAAAAAGAGTCGAAGATCTTCAATTGGGAGTCGAAAGTTACCATAAGAAGATCAACGTCACCAAGCCAGAAATTACAAGACCCGGCATTAGGAATAAGGACCCATACACTCTATATCACGAACCTTAAGGATTCATTTATATTGACAACAAAGGGAGAAACATGTTGATGCGCTCAGATGAACTTTACAAGTTTAGTGATAGGACATCAACAGGGCTTTGAACTTCATTGTATAACATCACTAAGAATATTTTAATGGAGTACCTGCCACAGAGAAGATGGAGTACATTGGAAAAGAAAAGAGCTCACGTCCTGATCAAGGCTATTGACAAGCAGTTGAAGGAAATAAGGATGATGAGTAGCCTCGAAAAGTTTGTTGGTGGAAGAGACTACCGAACTGACCTCTGGCTACTTCAACGAACAATATGACTTTGTCATATTGTGTTTGTCATCATAAGGTCATTTTGTATATTTTATAAACTTATGAATATGTATATATAGTGTAGACATAAAAAAATTAGGCATATATTATGTTTGAGTATGAATTTTTAAGAATTTCTTAGTAAATTCAGAAATTTTCAAATTAACATACTCAAACACCATATAATACCCTCATAATTTGAGGGGGAGCATTAAAATGTTCCAATAATCGTCTTGTTAATAATTGGACATCTTTTTCCCCGAAACCATGAATATTTGAATCAATTGATATCTAAAATATTAAGAGATTTGACATTTTTGATAAGGGGAGAAGATGTGATTAAAATATATGATTAAAGATGTGAATTTTAATATCTCTAGTGTACGCTATCCCATATATGTACTAAACTCTTTTGATTAATCGATGTACATATGAAGGGGGAGCAAATGGTTATGTGATTGGCTGAAATGTGAAAGTACCAAAGACCGACATTTAAATTACTGACTTTCTCACTCCGAGTTAGTTGGTATTGAAAAGGTGGCAGTCTGCTCCAGCCTCCGATCACTAAAACCAAAGTGCACTATTGAGTCTAGAGCCAAAAGAGATCATCCATAAATCTCATTAGGACACTTGTCAAAATTATGCTTGCTAATTCACACAATGTGAAAAACAAGAAATATATATTAAGAGTCCTACGCATTATCCTTGTGATTTTGCCAGAACATCCGAGTGATACTTAAGTATTCACAGTGAAGATGGAAATCCTGCTTGAGCCAACATCAAACAAGCTCTTGGTAGGTGACTTGTGAGATCCTATACGGATCGAACTTATGATACTGGATATCAATTCGGTCCAGCTTATGAATTGACGAATGAATTTTGAAAAATATAAAACTGTTGGTGTGTCATAAAAACCGTTTGCATTTTGACACACCGACTGATTTTCTAAATTGATCTTCAATCTTATGTCCATGGGAAGCCTCATAAGGGTATTTAGACATAGGAAAGCTGAACATGAATTGACGGCTTAATCGGGAAGATAGTAACTTACCGTTTGCCTAGTGATAGCTAATCACCAGAACGGGGCTGTCACACCCGAATAGATCTATTTTATAACATTCGTGCTTACCCTCCAAGTAATTCACAGTTCAATTCACTTAAGCTAATCCGTAATCATTTGGGTAAAAGTAAAGTAATGTCCTTGTTTTCAAAAATAAAGTAAAACAAGCAATGTATTTCATCCCAAAATAAGTAATTGGGTATGTAGACCAATTTGTAAAACGAATTGTAAATGCACATGTAATGAATTCAAACCAATCATGTAAATGGAATTGGTAACAAGCATGTTCTAACCCCAAAAGTTATAAAGTATATATAAAACAAGTAAAACATGGGGCTATAAACTCACCTCGAGTGAATGAATCGATAATGTAGATCACAAACAGAAAATGCATCACGAATACGCCTGAATGCAACCTAATTAATTATAGGTCGTATGAGTACAAAGTACTATGAATAACTAAGACCATATATAATTCTATATAGTTAAAATGTTTATAAATATTACTTTAGTAAAAATAGCGTAACTTTATCGTTTTAAGTCTGTTTCTTACGTTTCTTATGTTCACGCTTTCATATTAAGAAGAGTTATCAAAATATTACATTTTTGTATTTTTAGTCCATTGGTGAACAGTATTTTCTTTTGTTCCTATTCTATTTAATTTCAATCATTTGTAAACTCGTAAATGTCGTATCTTATATCGTTTTAAACTCGATTTTGTGTATTCTGTTCAAGCACGTCTTCGTAATTAAAGTATTATTCTAACGATGTATTTTTACAAAATGTATCTAGAGATGAAATAGTTTGATTTTAATGTTCATAGTTTATAAAATTATTTTTATAAAATTATTTTTATAAAAGTATTCATTATCGTAAACTTGCGAAATTCATAACTCATTCGTTATTGATCCAAAAATTATGATTCTTAATGTTTCAGAATCCTAAAAATATGTACTATCTAAGAAAAATAACCATTCATTTATATCAGAAGTGGTTTGTGATAAGTTTTTATAAAACTTCTTTAATAAAATCGTTTATTATCGTATAACTTACAAATGGCGTATCTTCTTCGTTATAAATCAGATTTTTGAGTTCCTTACATATTTGGAATCCTCATGAGATGTAGTATGTTATATTATAAAATAAATGCTCTATATTTCGAATTAAAACAGCCCCTTTCGATCTTTTTTCTAAAAAGGTTTTTAAACTAGTTTTTATAACTTTTTAGTCTAGTTGATTTATTACAAGTCCTCTACCATGTGTTATACCACAAGTCTTATATGCTTAAGGTACTTAGTCCATAGATTTTCAAAGAAATGTCCATGATAACAAGTCTACATATTTCATTTGCTTATAAACTTAATAAGTAAACCTTTTAGGTAACTAGTTTATATATACTCTTTATAAAGAAATCAACACTTGTATAATACTTATACTTCCATTCTAACATGTATTTAACATTCATATAACACGTGACAAAGTTCATCAAACCATGAACAAGTGTAAAAATCCATTTTACAAGTTAATAAGTTTCCTAAATGGTGATTAACTATATAAACATAATATACATATGAAATCACAAATGTAAAGAGATTAAGGGTTTTAGATAACCTTAGTATGATGTATGGTGATGAACAACAAGATCTAAACCCTAGTTTAGATATTAAACCCAAACTTCTAATACAAAGAAAACCCTAATTTTAATAAAAACCCTAATTTTAAACCTTCCTTTCTTAACCCTTGTAAACACTAAACCAAGCCTTCAAACCTTCTTGGTATACCTTATATATGTTGTTAGAACACTTGTATATGTTGTAAATAAATTTGGTATGAATTATTTAGGTGGTTTGTGGTTGGTCGTGGGATAGGAGAGGAACAAAGAGAGGATTTGTGTGGTTTTCACTAAGGAATATGTGTTGTATGTTTTTCTATCCAGCTACAAGTCTTATATAGATCTTTGACTAGTCCAAGACTCCTATTAGAAGTGGTCAAGATTCAAAGAGACCATGAGAGGGATTTAAAGAAGTCTTTGGTCAATTTCTACTCGTGTACTCCTAAGGTTTAATGAGAAGAGTTTGTATGAGATCAAGTTGGTCATTTGTATGCTATTTGTCCCCTTGGAATCACATTTCATCCAAAAATAAGGGGAAGAGTACTAGTTGTGTTTTTGATATCTTGTATTAATATCTAGCAATACTTGAACTTTTAATATGTAAAGGTAAATTATAATGTGTATACTTGTAACATTTAGTGTTTAGTTGGTTCCCTTTATGTACAATTCAGCTACCAAGAGTAATATAGATGAATTTTATAAAACTTTGAGCATTGGGTATAATAATAGGTATTTGTTGAAGCATAGAATAGTTTTGGTGGTTCCGAGAATGCCTAAATGTATTTTATCGCGAAACATAAACACTTTACATAACCAATAAAAATAAAATGTGCAAAGTTAATAATTATCCTCTAAATAATTATCTAACACTTTCTTGACGTAAACATTTAATTGTTTGATGCCCGTTTACGTTGAATGATAATTTTTAGCTTACGCGATTTAACTTAACAATTAAAAATAAAAGCAAATGCGTATGAGACTAAAAAAAAATAGTGGATTAAATAACTTCGTAAAATGTTCCAAAAATACGAATTGTTACATCTATCATAAAAATCCAAAGTTCAACATTTTTAACAACAAAAATTTGAATTCAAGATTTTTCATGTATATATGCCTAAACGTACCAAAAATTCAAATTTTTCCAAGGTAAAACGCACACAAAACACACTAAATCATCCCATGGCGACTGATACCCGTTGTAGGAATGATATCTATCACACACCAAGAAGATTGAATGATATTCTTAAGAGAAAAAGTGGGTTGGAAGGTTTCTAAAGAGATAAAGTGAAAATATACTTATGAGATAAATGAAACCAACACCCTCTCTATGTGTGGAGAGGGTTTATATCTATACATTAGGCGTGGGCTTCCATGGGCTTTCCATAGGTTGGTCCTTTTCTTAACTAAACATTAACCTTCGTAAACTACAAGCTAAGAACTTAAATACTGGAAGTGACCGATACTTTTCTAGATTCCTAACAATGATGTTCGTGATGAAGGTACTTCTCGACAAAGCACTCCTTCTCCTACTTCCTACTATAATTATCTTTCACTCATTGTTCCTCAAACATTTGTTGACCCTCCCCCTCATGACCAAACTAAGTCAACAATGTTCACTTGACAAACCTCAATGTTAAACCGTCAAGAGACTATGCATCTAGAGCAACTGAGGGGGCTAAAGTCAATTGGAAAGGCGTTCAAGAAGTTATTTAAGAAGAAATGAATGACGAGGGTTCTTGATAATGAACATTTTTATTTTGCTTAAATTATACACTTAGTATTTATTTTTCGTTAGACTTGCTCGTAGAAGTTTTATTATTTCATGTTAGACTAAATATTATTGCATGGTACATTTGCTTTTTAGGTGGATTAGCTAGTAAGTGACTATGATAACTTGCATTAATTTTAGGTGATTAATCACTCTTCGGATTACTAATAGCATTGCTTGCTTATTTCTTAATGGTTGCTTAGTTTTGCATGCTTATTGGTAGTTGGTAAAGTATTTATATGGGTAGATTTATTACATATTTTAATGATTGCTTATAGAGAAAACATTATTCCTAGATTTATCTATATTTAGGAAATATAGGTAGAGATTCTTGTGTGGTTTAAGAACATAGGATCTGCAGCAAACAACACCCTAAATACAACCTTTTCATCTTATGGACCACTAGAAAAAAGCTGGAAAAGGTGAAATTCACCGATTACAAAGAGACAGTCCCTGATTTATATAGGCGGTCCTCTAATATATGTAGGAACGTCCCATATATAAGGAGACAATCCACTAAAAACAGTCAAATTTCACTAATTCCTTTTTTTTCTTTGACTGCTTTTCCTTTAATTTTAGTTAACCCTCACCACTATACATAAACATTCTTATAAAGTAGAGGATAAAACAATACCCTATACACAACCTCATCCACCATTTTTCTTATAAGAACACCTCATCCTCTTCATTTTTACTTACACTATTTCCATCTTCTTCAATCTCCTCACCTTATGGCATCCTCTTCTTCTACAACCATATGCAAGAAACCAAGAATCATCGTAAAACCTATTTAGAAGAAACCTCTTATCATTGATCTTACTAAGGATAATAATGTTACCACTCCACCACCTTCTAGTAAGCCCAACTCTCCAGCTCCACCAAATGCTTCCATTAAGACAACCTCTACAAGAGGTACTTCCTCATTTTCTTCCTCAAATCACTCAAGGCCTAACTCATCACCATTTTACTCCTCTTCACCTACTAATCCCTATCTTGATGACATAAATAACTCTCCCCCTAGAGTTGCTCATCCACCACCACCACAAAACCAATATCACCAACCTATAGATGTCACCATCTCATTTTACTAATTAGTCCTTTAGACTATGCTTTTTCCACTTCATCACCACCATTATTATCCAATCTTACCATATGTTATCCTGTTCACCTTAACCTACTGGATCTCTATGGAGCTAATTTCGTGCGTCGTCTTTACAATCACAACCTCGTCTTTGCCTTAAGAGATGAACTTCATTTTAGGCTAAACTACATAGAACATCTTTCACCCCACCTTCAGCACTAAACTCTCCACCAAACATACCACCACCAAACTAAATATCTTATACGATTAGTTCATTCTCTTGAATAAATTTAGGAACCTATCTTTTTATGTTTGCTAATCCTATGGTTTTAGACCACTTAGAAATTTAGTATGTTTAATTTTATGTGATGTACTATCATACTTTTAAGTATGATTTTTAGTGAATGATTTTTATTTTTTTCTTGGTTGTGATGATTATATTTATTGGAGTATGCTCGTGTCATAATAAATAATTATGTGGCTAGACACATGTCAGCCTATGCGGTCACACGCATATACACAGAGGTGCCATTTAATATATCGTATCTAATGTATTTACGGTATATATATAACCTACGTAACTCAAGATCGATAACGGGATTCTAATTACTAATCTAGTACGTAGTTTATTGAGTTGGACACTACAAATGAGAAAGCCTATTTTGTGTCTACTAAGCCGGTCATAAAGGAATAAGAAAAAAAATCGGTTTGGCCTCTACCTATTTTTACTCCATAACCTACAATAGATTTATGTGATGATGGAAATCCAAATGAATAGGATAATAACAAAAAAAGATTCTTTTCTTAAGTGCCTGATCTTGAGAAATACGGCAGTATGAAATTGACACCAAGGTGTTTTATTTCTTTGATAAATATCATGCATCTAGTGTAGTGCAATTATTTATTTACGCTATAAGTGTTATAAAGACTAGCATCAAGATGGTATTCATTGACGTGTAGTATGTATCTACATAGAGGTGATCTATTTTGATCACTAGGTTTCTAGGTTAGATCGGGTTGTGTTGATAGCCTCCATTCGATCCTACAAAATCACACTACAAAGGTATATCGTTATTTGTAATCATTCGATTAATCATATGACTATATGGATCCATTATATTGGTAATTCTTCGCTGCGTTTATTAAGTAATTAAATGTTATTTATTTATAAAATCACCTATAGTGGTATCAGAGCCATCATATGATGCCATATGATTATCGTGTATGCGTAATTGTGGCTAAAACGCATGTTTTTGATGGTTTTGTGAAACTATTTTAGAACAACCCTTATGGCTCATTTTTTCATGAATATTTCAACCCTAAGGATGTATTAAAATCTGTGATTTGTGATCTCATAGCCACGAGTTACGCATACTTATATTGGTATTGTTATGACGTACGTGTAAAATGGCCTAAATCGCGTGTTTTGGGACAGTTCTTGAATCGGTTGTAAAACAGCCCTTGGGGAAATTATTTCTGTAATTATATGATAGTTAAAAGATATTAAAATAATTTTTTAATGACCCTAAGGCCATAGGTTACACGTACCAATCGGGGTTTTAATATTTGTTAATTAATTTCTTCAATTTCGTTGGCTAACGATTTATTTCTTGTTATTTATTTTGTTTCCATGGAAAATACATGCATGTTTGGCCATGGACTTAGCAAACACCTTGTTTATACATGATATTATTGTATTATTATGTTTCGTATACAAATTCGATGAAAACCTTGACCACTTGTGACATGATTCGCTTATATTTGCATTTATTTTCAGTTTTAGGGTTTGCCATTTTTTCGGATTCATTTGTATGGTTTTAATTTTGGTTATTGCTATTGTTTGGGCACCTTAGAGTGGTTAGATGACAGGTAAATTATATTTAGTTATCCATTTATTGTAACTGTTGCTTGGAATGGAATGGCGAAAGACAAAGGCATAAAGTGAAATTCAGACTTGTTGGAGTGACCCGCACTAAAACTGGATTTCCTGGAGTTCTCTAAGGAGTTAGAGGCTAAATTTTTTTTATGCATGTTTACAACTCATGGGGATACAACTTCTTCAATTGGAGCTTAGATTGGGGAAGAATCCTTCTAGGAGTTTCAAGCCCCTGAAGTCAACTGAAAATTCCTGGCAGATTTAGATATCATGGTCACTTAGGGTTCCGTTTGCTCTTGATTGGTCTTGGAGCAAGTAGAATCCCTCCTTGTAGTTGTCTTGATTTGCCCTAAATTGACTCTTTGGTTCTTGTGATGGCTCACGAGACCAAGCATAGGTTTATTCATTGGTTGAGGCTTTGCATACTTGTAGTTGTGTGTTTATTTATTTGCTTACTATATATGTTTGGAATGTATATAACTTGCAAATATTTTTATAACTTGAAATGAAATTCAAACCATTTTTAGAACTAAATCCTTGATTTAGTTTAAAGTTTAAATATGATTTGAAACTAAATCTTTGTTTCATATAAATAACACTTGATCTTGTTATGTTTGTTATTTATTTTATGTATTGTCCAAACTAATATTTGTTCCACTTAGGTTATATATTAGTTTTTAAAATGAACAAGTTGACATACATAAAATTAAACAACGATTAGACTTAAGATAAAAATGGTTTTTAACTTGTGCTACAAAGGATGAATGCATACTTCCTCGTACATACTTTTTGATCACGCATTCATCAAAATTTATACCCGCCAAAATTTAAGTCATGTCGTCCAATATTTGAGATCACTTGTAATTACTTTTCACACTGCATGAGATATAGGTGAATTGTAAACCAAGGTGACTATTCTCTATGCATGAGACCTAGATATATTTTTACATGTTCTAAAATTGGATGACTTAATCGAGTTAATCAGGTGAGATCCTTAACTCGAGGCAAGGATAGGACTAAACATGCCAGCTTGACATTAGTAGCTCGTTCACTAGTGCCATGAGTCCCATAAGGATCTAAGAGTTGCACTTGTCTTGCAATTGGTGAATGCCACCTACCTAATAATTCTACCATTGCTAGCATATCAACTGATTTGATGGTGGAACCTCAATGAGGATCTTAGCCTTTTCGTAAAATTAATTGTTTTAATATTGTAATCTTAGGTAGTTAATTTTAAAAGGATAATTATCAAAAATACTAAAATGAGCTTTGTAATTTCTATTAATGACATTTATGCAACACAAACTGTAAACAAAAGTTTGTTTTCTTTCTTTGTTAAAGGAAGGTAAACTAAGTCTTCTTTTCTTGTAAGAAAAAAGACTTATTCATATCCTTTCTCCTTATATGATAAATCTATAATAGGAACACTTGAATTTTCCCAATTCTAATCAAACTCAAAGCACACTTACTCGATAAATCGTATTGTCTTGTAGAAGTCAAACAGTTAAGTACTGTTGCACATCTTATTAGGATAACTAGAGAACATGTATTTTAAAGCTACCAAAATGATACATCTTGAAGCGTCAAGACATTGTATGAGTTTTAATAATTAGAAATGGAAATCTTAATAAATCACGAAGACAAAAGGAAATTACTAGCATGTTTTCTAGTAGTTTTCCTTAACTCAATATTTTCTCTAAGATTCTACACACCCTTGAGGTAATGTAAAAGGAGGAATTGCATGCAAAACCTTCAAGTTAAAGAATGACATTAATGGCTAGCCTATCATCTATATAGTAGAACTTGATGCATTTCCTTGAATATCTAAGTACATGCTTACTAGTCCATGAGGCTTACATTACTGATAATGTGTAGATATTCAAATAGTAGAAAAGTAAATAAATTGCTACTTGCATTTCATTGGTATAGACACACATTTAATGTTGTCTTATCTAGTGAGATCAATGCATTTTACTATTGATAACGATACACATGTAATGTTTACTAAATTTAGTAGGAGCTATGAGCTTATCACCTTGTAAGTGACCCATTGTATTTCTAGATTGTCTTGAAATAATACATTAGTTTACACATATGAAGCATCATAGTTTTATAAGAATCATTGCGTATTATTCTATTAGATAACTTATCGTTTTTCTAATGTCGCTGCGTGAAATGTAATCTATACAATATTTATGCACAATAGCTTATTAAACGATAATGTTCTATATATACTTGTAATGCAAATATGATTTGAGTTTGACTTAAATCATATAATATCTATGACATTGTCATATTATTCATACAAACAAGCAGACGCGTGATAGGCTCATAACCCACAGGTCTCAGGATTGTAACCTGACTCATAATATACTTATTTATTGTATACATGCTTGATGTTGTGTCGTGCACAAGTGGGAGAAATCTTAATTGTGTGCAAGGTACAACACATAACAATATGACTAATAATTTTTCTCAACCGCATGGTAAGAAAGCTAATATTATACAAGGACTTATACAACTTGATGTATGTTGTCCCACTTATAACTAATGTTAAGAAATAATGAATAGCTACTTCATCATATTCACTAAATGGTTTAGCCAATATGATTTTGTTTTCTTATAAAGACATCAATAAAAAGTATGCAATTAACGTGAAAATACTGTTGAAGCCAAGAGTCGGCTTTCAATAATACTTTATTTAATATGCTTGTGTCTTCTTGTAAAGACATAAACATGAGGTCCTTGAATTGTTCAAAGACTTATAACATAAAGTTAGCGATTAACGTGTTATGTCTTCTTGTTAAGACGTGTACATAAAGTCCTTAAACTGCTCAAAGACTTCAACATTATACCATGCAATTGGTGTTGATCCCACGCCTTGATCAATTCTTTACGTAGTAAAGTGTTTGTTACCTTTGATGAATCCAAAATAACAAGACTTTGTATGTATACCAAAGTGTATGCGGAATCTACACTTTGATACTCTAGAGATGTTTATCAATGGAACAGTAATAAACAAACAAACAATGAAGTAATAACAAACTGCTTCAATATTATTAGAATAATAATACGAGTACTCTTGAAGTACTGGGGTTACAACCTTGAAGCTATCACAATATCTTTCTAAAAGTATTCGTCTAAGTGTATATAAGTATCTAAACCTAGGATCTCCTTTTATAGAACACAAAGAGTCCTTTACAAAGCTAACTACCTATCTTTTAGGATCAGTTACAAACAACCCATAATAATCTCCATGCATACTTATCTCCAAGTCAACAGCTTTGACCATCAGCAGTATTAACTCTTTCCTCTAGCAGTATTAACTAACACTAGCAGTAGTATGTACTGGCATTACTAACTTCATTAGTATTGTTAGTTATACCTTGGCAGTATTAAGTCTTGTGAAGATTTATTCCTAACAATCCTCCCCTAAACTTGTGATTGTCCTTCAAATCATTGATAATGAAAATAGTTTGGGGATTCATGATGATAAGGAAGAGGAAATTGCCTTCCTAGATGGTTTACTTGAAGATGAAAATTTCTTTAAAATGAATGATAAAAAGGTTGAATCTTTTGAAAGAAAAACAAAAGAGGATTTTGAAACAAAAGTTGAACCTAAGTCTAAACAAGAAACAGCCACTTGACTTAAGGAAATTGTCTCTCTCAGCATGAATAATTGCTAACCTATTTTCCATCAACAGAATGTGAATACCACAAAAATCACATAATCTCCAGCTTATCAAATTGTATTCATGCTGATTTTTCCAAATCTTATCTTCTCTTCTTCATCAGAACTCAAATAGATGATATAAAAATCTTCCCCACAGCATCAAATCATATCTTCTAGTCTTGAAGCACTATACTTTTCCCTTGACTATTTGTACAATTCCTTTACATCTTGTCTATCAAAATCTTCAGGCATCTCCTTAATACCTTATAATTCTAGAACTGCCATCCCTCAGAAGACTTTGATAATACATTAGTTCCTGTTCAAAACACAAGTCTTCCAATCCACAACTAGAAACTTTGTAAATAGAGATTCAACCTCTATAGGAAGCTTTTCTCTTGGTATTATGTCCAAAAATCCTTTGAGTTTTTCCTTCTCAGCATCTTCCTCCATCTTTTGTCTCTTCTTCTCTTGGAATTATATCTAAAAACCCTTTAAGTTCTTCTTTCTCAGCATCTTCTTCCAACTTTTGTCTCTTAACAGTACCCCTTGTGCTTTTTCTAGGAAGAGACTTCTTTCTTTTTGCTCCAGATTCTTTAGACACTTCTTTCATTTCCTTTTCCATGCTCCATATCCATAGGCTCAATATGTTGATTAAAATCCCAAACCTTTTCAAATATTGGCCTAATCTCATTATAAGACATTCCCTTGAAGTCACTAATCTTGTAGTTTCCCTGATTCTTCAAGTATTTGATCATATTTCTCCTTGCCTGGGCAATTGTCTTTGGCTTCATCTTTAGAGCATGATACCTTATGACTGAAGGATCATTCCAATCTATCTTCTTAGTAGACTTGGCTTCAGACATAGCTCTTTGTCTTTCCTCTTTATCCCACTGTCTAGCAATTTCTTCATCCCTTGCAATCTGTGCCCTTTGTTCTTCATTCATTTGTTCTTCTAGTCTGATGGCTTCAGCAAAACTTAACCTTTCTTGTTCAAGCTCCTTCTTAGACTTTTTCTTGGGCTCAGACTCTGTCATTATTGCTTTTCCCTTGTCTTTTCTTGTCCTTTGCTCTTCACTCCTTCTTCTATAAGTGACAGTTCTTCCAGCAGTACTAATATTTTCTTCAGCAGTACTAACTACTGGAACTTCACTAGCAGTACCTTTTGTTGCACCAGCAGTACTAATTTCAGCACTTCCTTTCTCACTGCTTCCTTGATCTTGAATGACTTCAGTGGGAGTCACTTCTTGAATAATAGGTTCAGTTTCAGTGCTTGCTTTCTCTTGAACCTCTGCATCAGATAATTTCCTCCCCTGTTTGGAAGAATCATCTTGAACATCTGCATCATCTTCAGAAAGGACAACCTTAGCTCTTTTCCTTGATTTCCCAATCTTGACTCTAGCCTCTAATTTCTTGACCCTGAGAATGAGCTTAGTGAGAGCAGAACTGTAAGTTTTCTTTGTCTTCCTCAAGTCATCCTCCAAGACTGCAACCCTGTCAGAAAGTTTGGTAACCAAATTCGTCAATTCATTAAGTTTCAAGCTACCCTCATCACTTCCATGTGAGTGAACAGCATGGAGAGGTGAGTCATAGGGTGTAGTAAAATGGTGTTCTGCTCCAGTTGATGGTTGTGTTGGTGATGGTTATGTTGGTGATGGTTGTGTTGGTGCAGCAGTGGTATGATCAGGTAAAGGTGAAGGTGAGTGTGAAGGGGAAGGTTCAGGTGAGGGTGAAGGTGAAGATGTGATTCTTGAAGGAGAAGTGGAAGGTTCAGTAACATCTAGCATAGTAGGGAATAGAGCAACTTCCTGGCCTGAATATCCCTTTGTAGGCCTCTTCATGTTGTTAAAAACTTTGTTGCTAAGAGAGGGTACAGGATATGTTCTTGAGTGTTGTTAAAGTTGGTTCCTCTGCATATCTAGGCATATTTGGATGAACTTAGGGTACATTAAAAACTTATGGGGGCTTGAAATATTGGTCACCATGTGCTGAGGGCATGGTTGGGGGGTTGATTATTTTTTTTTTATATTTTTTGTTTTTCTTATTCTATTTAGACTTTTTATTTTGTGATGTTGTTTTGTTTTTGTGTTTCTTGGTTTATCTGTGAAATTGTGGTTTCTTTTTTGTTATTGTTTATTGATATTGGTATGTGCATTGTGGTTGTTGTGTTGTGATCTTTTTTTGTTGTTGTGTTGTTTGTTCGTTTTTTGTCCAACCCCTCCACCAATACAATATGTGTGATGCAGCAGCAGTGGTATTATTAGGTGAGTGTACAAATGAAGGTTCAGGTGAAGGGGAAGGTGAAGGTTCAGGTGATTAGGAAGGTGAGGATGTGATTCTTGAAGGTGAAGTGGAAGGTTCAGAAACATCTAGCATAGTAGGAAATAAAGCAACTTCTTGGCCTGAATATCCCTTTGTAGGCCTCTTCATATTGTTAAAGACTTTGATACTAAGAGAGGGTACATGATATGTCTTTGAGTGTTATTGAAGTTGTTTCCTCTGCATATCTAAGCATATTTGAATGAACCTAGGGTACATGAAAAACTTATGGGGGCTAGAAATATTTGACACCATATGCTCAAAAATCATCCTAGAAAAATTATACTTCCTATTGGTAAGCTAACACGATAACAGAAATTTGCAATGTTACTACTAAACTGCTCCCAAGCAGTCTTCTTTGGGCTAAGGCAATGAAGAATATTGTGAATAAGAAACCTCCATTGAGGTGAAAAAGCACCCTTTTGAAAAGTTAACTTATTTGAATCAGTGTGATATCCCATATGTGCCAATTGCTCAAAAATCTCCGAGTTTGGAATAGAAGAAATACCATCTTGACCATCCAACTTGAGATGTCGTCTCAAAGATGCTTCGGTGATAGACATTGAGTGACCATCAATGGTAGCAGTAATCTGAACTTCTCCATTTTCATTAGTAGTAGCTTCAGCAGACCTCCAAAATTGTTTGATAAAAGAAACATAAACGTCTGGCTTCTTGGTAAGGGCATAGCAAATGTGACTTCGATTTAGGACATCGATGACTTGATGAAAAAACCCGCACTCCTGTAGATTTCTCTAAAAACGCTACCATGTTGTGCTTGTCACAAAAATCCAAATTTGCCATGAATAAAACTATGAGTAATCGAGTGGGATATGATCGTGGATGAATATATGAAGGTTGGAGAAAGTTAATTGAGATTTAAATAGAGAAACGTAGAGATATGGTTTGACCGACTTAAAGAAATTGAGTTTATCGTGATTAAATCAAATGTATATATAGAAAGATCACGAAAGTCCAATTGGTCAAACCCCTATATCATAGGAATTTGGCAAAAATATCTCAACGGCTCTATTAATTAATGAAAAATCTGTTAGGCCCAAACCGAGTAATAACGGTAATCCCAGAGTACTTAAATTTGGGTCATAGCCATACATAAATAAGCCTAGCAGTATTAACTTCTCCACCCAAAAGCGCAGTTACAAATCCAAAACCTTTTGTGCATTCAAAAATTTGCATCACACAATAATCTCTTTCTGTTTTTAAGCTCACATTTAATCTCTCAATTCTTTTAACTCACTTTTCACTCTGTCTGTTTTTCACACATCTCTCTTTCTTTTTTTTAGCTCACCAATTCTCTCTATTCTTTTTGGTTCACAATTCCTCAACAAAGTCATTGTTATGGCTCCAAACTACCATGAATTAACGGATTTTGATTAGTCTTTTCCAATAGCCGTTTGCTTTGACTAGCTTTGCTTTGGACTAGCCAATGCTTCATTGTAAAAACATGGTGCATTGATGACCATACAGTTTTGAGTAAACTATCAACTATCAACGGATTTGAGAAGTCTTTACCAATAGCCATTTGATTTGGACTAGTCAATTCTTGATGTCTATTAGACATGGTGAATTGATGACCATTTGTTATGTGGTGTTACAACCAACACTTCAAGAACAACCAACATTCCTCCCCTTAAATATTGAACCATTGAGTAACTAATTTCACACTTCATTTCTTATCCTGAAAGAATTAGCTTAAAAACCAAGAAAAACATTTTTCTTGTTTAGCAGTATTAAATGATACTAACAGGATTAACAATGAGACAAAGAAATAACTAGCAGTACTAACTATAAGTAACAGTTTTAACAAACAATTTTAAATATAACTAGCAGTACTAATTATAACTAGGAGTATTAATTTACAAAGACTTAACAGTACTAACATTTAACAAACTTTGCAAAAACAAACAAGAGATTTGGGCATTAGGGATTAAGCATTCCAATACTTGAGACCAAGTACTAAAATCTACCAGCATCAAAACCTTTTGTAAGAAGATCTGCTACATTATGTTGAGTGTCAATTTTAGCCATTTGAATCAACTTTTTAACATTACAATCTCTTATAAAATGATGCCTAATCTCTATATGTTTTGTTTTAGAATGTTGAACAGGATTTTCAATTATGCAGATAGTACTAGTATTGTCAATGTAAATAACAGTATCCATGAAATTGTACCCATAATCTAGCAGTTGGTTTTGTATCCAGAGAACCTGTCCACAGCAACTTGCAGCAGCCACATATTCAGCTTCAGTTGTAGAAGTGGCAACTACAGTTTGTTTCTTGCATTGCCAAGAGATCAGTCTATTTCCCAAAAACTGACAACCTCCAGTTGTTGACTTCCTATCTTGTGTAGCTCCAGCATAGTCACTATCAGTGTAAGCAACTAATTCCAATGGAGAATCCTTAGAATACCAAAGGCCTAATGATGGTTTTCCTTTAAGGTATCTAAAGATTCTCTTAACAGCTAAGAGATGGGAAGACTTTGGAGAAACCTGAAACCTTGCACATGCACACACTGCAAACATGATATCTGGCCTGGATGCTGTAAGGTACATCAAAGATCCTATCATAGATCTATAAAGATGTTCATCAACATCAGCAGCATCTCCATCTTGAACCAAAGGCTTTTCCAAATCTGTGGGAGTAGATGCAGACTTCACATCTGAGTAGTTGAACTTTCTCAAAATCTCATGGACATATTTATCTTGACTGATAAAAATTCCTTTCTTGTTCTGTTGGACCTGTAATCCCAAAAAGAAGGTGAGTTCTCCCATAGAACTCATTTGAAACTTATCCTTCATAAGCTTCTCAAACTCATCACATAATTCCTTCTTTGTAGATCCAAAGATAATGTCATCCACATAGATTTGAACAAGCAAGATATGTCCCTTATGTCTTTTGATGAACAAGGTTTGGTCAATCTGTCCTCTTTGAAATCCATTGCTCAAAAGATAAGTGGCCAAAGTGTCATACCAAGCTCTTGGTGCTTGATGGAGTCCATATAGTGCTTTCACTACCTTATAGACTTTATCAGGATGGTCAGGATCTTCAAAGCCTGGAGGTTGACATACATATACCTCCTCTTCAATTTGACCATACAGGAAGGCACTTTTGACATCCATTTGATACACCATAAAACCCATATAAGAAGCATAAGCCAGGAATATTCTTATTGCCTCAATTCTAGCCACAGGTGCAAAGACTTCATCATAGTCTATGCCCTCTTCTTGAGTATGTCCTTGAGCAACAAGTCTTGCTTTGTTTCTGATGACAATCCCCCTTTCATCTTTCTTGTTTCTGTATACCCACTTTGTACCAATTGCTCTATGACCTTTAGGTAAGTCCACAAGAATCCAAACCTTTTGCAGTTTGAACTGAAGAAGTTCCTCCTGCATTGCTTCTACCCATGCTGGATCTCTAAGAGCTTGAGAAACTCTTTTTGGTTCTTCCTGAGAGAGGAAACAAACAAAAAGACATGTATGAAGATCCTGATGAGTCTTCCCTTCATATATAGCACTAAGAAATCCTTTTTTAGAGTAAGAAGTTTTCATCCTTCTTGTCTGAACAGATGACTGCACATCACCAATCACATGCTCAATTGGGTGATCTTTGTGAATTCTTGTGTGAGGAGTGGTAGGGACTTCATAAGATTGAGGAATGTTCCCCAATTCAATTTCTTGGTTCTCCACATGTGAGTCTTCAGATGTTGGACTTGGTCCCACCAAGTCTTTAGGAGTAGCAGTATTAACTTCAGGGACAACAGTACTAACTTCTCTACTACCAGTATTAACTTCTGGCCTGGCAGTATTAACTTGTTGATCAGCAGTACCATTATTCTGAAGACTGCTATCATCATGAGTCTTTTCTGAATCATCAATCTCATCATGTAACCCATTTTGATCTTGTATTTGAGCATCAGCAACAGATCTGGGTGAAGCATCATCAAAGTATGAAGCATCCTTCCAAATTGGCATTAAAATCCAATCTTGATCTTGTTGAGAAGATGTGCTAGACTCAGAAACTCCTTGTATACCTGCAAAATCATTAGAAGATTTTCCTGCAACCACTGGTACATAATTCATTGATTGAGTTAGAGAATCAAGATCAAACAGCCACTTTGGACCATTTCCTTCAATCATAGGCTTATTCTCTAAGAACCCAATATGCAAGTTTTCCTGAACTTTTCTGGTTCTAATGTTGTATACCCTAAAAGCTTTGCTACTTAAGGAATATCCAACAAAGAAACCTTCATCACTCTTTTCATCAAACTTGCCCAAATTATCTAAGGTATTGAGAATAGTAACATGACATCCAAAAGGTTTCATGAAGCCTATAGCTGGTTTAAAACCTCTAAAGAGTTCATAAGGAGTCTTGTTATGAGGCTTGACTATTAAGACCCTATTCTGTACATAGCAAGCAGTAGAAACTGCTTCTGCCCAAAATGTGGTAGGTAACTTAGAGTCAGCTAACATTGTTCTAGCAGCCTCAATGAGTGTCCTATTCTTCCTTTCAGCTACACCATTTTGCTGAGGAGTCCTAGCTACACTATATTCTCTTTTAATACCTTTCTCCCTACAGAAATCATCCATCACCTTGTTTTTAAACTCTGTCCCATTATCACTTCTGATTATTTTAACTTTCTTATCCACTAGGTTTTCTACCTCTTTGATAAAGTTTTTAAGGATCTCACTTGTTTCATCCTTAGTTGTTAAAAAGAAAACCCATGAAAATCTACTATAATCATCAGTGACTACTAAGCAGTACTTTTTATGCATTAAACTACTAACAAAAGTTGGACCAAATAGATCCATGTGTAGCATAAACAATGGCTTAGTAATGGGATTAAAGGCCTTGGTCTTACAAGAGGCTCTGTGTTGCTTGCCTTTAAGACAGGCAACACAAGTTTGGTCATTCTCAAATCTTTTTAAAGGCAAATCTCTTACAAGATTTTCTTTGACAAGTTTATTTATATTCTTAAAATTTATATGACCAAGCCTTCTATGCCAGAGCATTGATTCTTCAGATGTAGCTTTTGCAACTAGACAAGTTAAACTATCTTTAGGAACTATGTTTTTCATATCAAAATTGTACATGTTATCATGTCTAGGAATTTTAAGAAGTATCTGATTTTCATCAAGCAACTTAAAATTAGGAGATAGGACAAGACATTCAGAGTCAGTAAACAAAACATAATTCTTTTTGTCACACGCCTGTGAGACACTAAAGAGGTTGAACTTTAACTCTTTGACAAAGTATACATCATCAAAATCAAGATTACTAGTTTTAATAGTATCTGAACCAGTAATTCTGCCTCCATGTGCTCCTCCACCAAAAGTAACATAACCTCCAATCAAAAGTCTTTGATATTGAAAGATGGGCTTATGTGTTCCAGTCATGTGCCTTGAGCATCCACTATCAACAAATCCTTTATCATTTAGTTGTGAATTGCTCTGCACATAAAACTTATGAAGTTAGTTTTCTTTGGGGACCCAAGCCATTACTGACTTGGATCTGCCTCGTGCATCAATGTAATTATATTTGTTGAAAACCAGTGATGCACCATTGGGTTTGATGGGTTTCCAAACCCAACATGCTGAGGGCTTAGACGATGCAGCATTAAACCCCCAATGCCTGATAGAGTATTAACATTTTGCCTACCAGTATTAACATTTTGATTATAAGACCTTTTTGTTAATGTTGTTCTCTTGTAAAAGGGCCTGTGAACTGTTGATTGTGCTTGATTTTGAAAATATGTCCTTGGTCTAGCACAATGAACTGTTGATTTTGGGTGAGCAGTATAAGAAGGCCTAACAGTATTAAAAGACCTAGCAGTACTAAAAGGTCTGCCAGTGTTAACAGAAAACCTAACAGTATAACAGTTTTGCAGTATTAACAGTTTTTTAAGGCCAGCTCATTAAGACTGCTCTGGAGCCAGATGTTGTGTATATAGACAGCTACATTGAAAGTGATCAAAACTTATCACAGATAAAGCATGCCATTTATTAAAACAAAGTTTACATCCTAATTGAGTGTAATTTTTTGACCATTCTTAAATTGCCCCCCTTTGGGTTTCCTCTAGGTCTTTAGTGACCTGTACATCATTGCATACCTAAACTAACTCCTAACTGGTTTTTCAGGTATAACAAATCTTTTTAGGTAGGCAGTAGTAAAACAAGCTTTCTTTTCAAAACCTTAGGGAATTTTAGGTTCAACATCATCCTCAACCAATCTGACACCCAATCTTCAATGATGTGACATCATTATTCTCTCTACTTCTTAGGTTCTTCTTCCCTAACATGATTAGCAGGACAGAAAAACTTTTCTTTCCAATCTTTGTCTACCTTAAGTGGAGACTTAACAGAGCTAGAATCAGTCTTTTGTTGTTGTTTTAAAGAGTCATCAGTATTCTCCTTAGAATTATCTGACTCTTTATCACAACCAGTGGTAGGCTTTACACTTGAATCCCTAGGACCATACTCATTTACCTCAGGTTGTTTGAATTCTTCTAGACCTGAATAAGATAAGTCTAAAGATGTTGGTCTATTTAGAATCAAAGGATGAGGTGAGGGGACAACATTATAGCCAAAACCCTTTTTGCTTTTTTCAATTAATCTGACTCTCTAACAACCTGATCTAAGTCTTTTGTTGATTTTTCAAACTTTACAATCTTAAACTCAAACCCCTCCTTTTCTTCCTTAACCTTTTCAAGTTCAGTCCTAAGTAATCCTATTAGATACTCTTTGTGACCTACACTTCTTTTAAGCAAAACTATTTCCTTAGAAAAAAGGACTTCAGATTCTTTATATTTAAGAATTTGTCCTTCTAAAATTGATAAACCTCTTTTGTATGTAGAAGCTTTAAAACCAGTATCATCTAATTTAACAAGTAAATCATCATACTGTTTCTTTAGAGCTTCATAATTATTTAAACAAGATTTAGAACAAGATTTATCATTTGTTACCTCAGAATCTGAGAATGCCATGAGAGCCATGTTTGCCTGAATTTCTTCCTCTGCCATGTCACTCCAATCAAATCCAGCACCATCTATAGCACACATTGCCTTTTCAGAAGCATCTTCAATCCTTACTGCCTTTGATGAGCTACCTTGATTCCAATTTCTGTTGTCTTTACTCCTTGGTGCTCTGCATTCTCTGGCAAAATGTCCCATTTTATGGCAGTTGAAACATACCTTTGATTTATCATAACCAGCAGTACTGCTTCCATCAATGATGATCTTCCTTCTAGTTCTCTGATAGAACTTTCTTGCCCTCATGCTTAGTAGTGCCATATTCCACTTTAGATCCATTTCTTCCAAATCATCATCATGAAGTTGCTCTAGATCTTCATGAACTAGTTGAGACCCTTGTGGTTGAGTGGATAGAAAGGCATAAACTGTGGCATCACTAAAACTAGCAGTACTAGTTTCAGTACTGGCAGTATTAACTTTGGTGGTACCAGTACTAACTTCAGGATTAACAGTATTAATATTTGTAGTACTGCTTGCACCTGAAGTGGTTAGAAATGCCAAGTTCTTTTCATCATTGATAGCACCAGTAGATTTCTTAACCTTTTGTTCAACAATTTTAAAATTGTTGTACAAATCATCCAAACCCATAGTATCAAAGTCGGGTTTGTTCATCCAGACTACCACATGTGTATCCCACTCAGAAGGTAAGCTCCTCAAAAATTTAACATTTAGATCTTCTGGAGGAGTAACTACACCCAGAATTGCCAATCTACTAACAAGCTTTTGAAGCCTGTTAAAGATAGAATCAAGTGATTCTGAGCTTGAAGCATTAAAGTTTTCATACTGTTGCTTCAGTAGGGCCTTCTGAGTCCTCTTTGTTGCTTCATTCCCTCCAAATCTAGCTTTAATGGCAGCAAACATTGATTGAGCATCAACATACTGGTTAAAGGTAAGTTGATGTTCATTGGGCAGTGCCATGAGCAGAAGACTTCTGGCCTTCACATCATTCTTTTTACAAATCTTTTCTTCAGCAGTAGAAGGCACAGTCATCTTCAATCCTGTTGATGGACCAGTTTATGTTGTTGTAACAGGAATAGGTACCCACGAATTCCCATTCTCTATGATCTCCCATAGAGCATAATCTTGAATCTGAAAGTACTATTTGATCCTTATCTCCCACATCTCATACTCCCCTAGTTTGAGCATGGGAAGCTTTTGTGCAACGCATTGTACTAAGAATTTCCACTCCATTTTCCTAGATCAAAGTTTCTCAAAACACAGCTTTTTTTTGTTTCTGATACCACTTTTTGATCCCACGCCTTGATCGATTCTTTATGTAGTAAAGTGTTTGTTACCTTGGATGAATCCAAAATAACAAAGGTTAAGACTTTATATGTATACCAAAGTGTATGCGGAATCTACACTTTGATACTCTAGAGATGTTTATCAATGGTACAATAATAAACAAACAAACAATGAAATAATAACAAACTGCTTCAATATTATTAGAATAATAATACGAGTACTCTTGAAGTACTGGGGTTACAACCTTGAAGCTATCACAATATCTTTCTAAAAGTATTCGTCTAAGTGTATATAAGTATCTAAACCTAGGATCTCCTTTTATAGAACACAAGGAGTCCTTTACAAAGCTAACTACCTATCTTTTAGGATCAGTTACAAACAACCCATAATAATCTCCATGCATACTTATCTCCAAGTCAGCAGCTTTGACCATCAGCAGTATTAACTCTTTCTCCTAGCAGTATTAACTAACACTAGCAATACTAAGTATGTAATGGCGGTACTAACTCCATTAGTACTGTTAGTTATACCTTGGCAGTATTAAGTCTTATGAAGATTTATTTCTAACAATTGGCTTGAAATTATTGTCAATGCCATTTTGTTTGACCAAATTGGCAAGTGTGTGAGCCAAAGAGTATTAGCTTATCTAAAGAATTGTGGTATTGTCTCACAATCCCATTACTCATAGAATACCACATTGTTATGGTATGTCTGATGTGTAAAATCAAACTCTGTTTATATGTTTGATTCTGTTTACTTTAACTACCTTACCTTTAATCATATCAAGGTTAACAAAATTAATTGAGCCACATGTTTACTCAATATGGTTCCAACCAAGAAGGTAACTAAGACACCATTAGGTTATGGAATGGGAAGACTCCCATTGAGTCTTAATTGAAGTTCTGAATTTGTTGAGATCACATTAAACATGTTATTAGCAAACTTAATTCAAGAACTGTTAACATATTTTATACATCCCAAATGAGAACATATTTATTGTTGCTCGACTTGCTGCGTATTTAGAGAAAATCTCCTCTTACAAGAAGCAAGTGGGATCATTTGTTTTTGAATAAAGTCTCTTCTTACATAACTTTCTGAATGCACTAGCGAATGACATAATGAATTTTAAGATGCAGTCCATAATAGAAAATCATTTTTGGAATTTGATTAATCTTCCACCAATCGGTATGACTGAGAGGTTAAAATGGGTCTTCTAGGAGAAGACTAATATGGATAAAATTATACACATATTTAAATGCACGCCTTGTGGTTCATTTAACGCTCGTAAAAAAGGAAGCTTTAATCATAGTCATGAGTACAAGTAAAAACCCTTATATTAATTACCATACTTGATTTTATGAATTTGAAGTATAGCAATTGGATGTCAAAACTCCTTCTTGAATGATTACCTTTACGAGGACGTTGTGTAATCATTAAGGTTTATGAATCTAAATAATCTTTAGAAAGTGTACAAGCTGCATAAATCTAAGTGTGGATTAGAGAATGCATGTAGGAGCTGGACTTAAGTTTAAATCAATGACTTGATTTTGATTAAAACAAAGAGAATTCCTGAGTAAACCTTAGAGCTAATGGGAGCACTATGTTTTGTTCTTTCTTAAATCTCATATGTTGTCAACATACTGAAAATATCATTTCACCTAAGCTAGATTTGAATACTTAGATTGGAATAATAACTATGTCAAGAGATATAAGAAATAAAACATACAACCTTGGATCAAATGTTTATTAGGATAGACATACGCGGTTAATAAGTCTAAAACTATATGACCTATCATTGAGCAAGACTCAAAGTTCTATCTCACCTTATGAGATTGAACACATGCATGAAAACATTTAGTTTAGCTAAAGGTCTCAGTGTGTATGTCATGATATGTATTAGACTAATTGTAACACTTGCATGAATGCAAATGAATCGACAACCATAGTAACTAAGTTAAAGTCGTCAAACTACTATTGAAAGAATATTCTAAAAGGCCTACAAAGGACTAAAGACATGTTTCCTAGTTTATGGATTTTTGATAAGGAGATTAGTGTAGATTTTATACACTAATGCTTATGATTCTCAATCCTAGTCATAGCAAGATTTCATCATAAATGATAATATTGTTGACTAGACGTGCTTGATTGAAAGCATTGTTGCACTATTCATTAAAGAATAAGAATAATTCATTGTTTAGGAAACTGTTAAGAAGACTGTCTTAAATAGGTTGTTTTGCTTGCTTCAAACAACCTATGCAATGTACTATGGTGATACTAGTATTATTAGCACTTGAACGCACATATACAAAATGACAATCATGATACTATTCAAAACCTTCACTGTTTGTGAGTTTCTAAAATAAGTATTCTTAAAGTTCACTCTGATGACAACTTAGTTGGTACTTTTACAAAGTCAATGTCTTGTACCAAACATGTTAATCATGTTAGGAACATTGAATTCGACCTGCTAGTAGTCTCATGTATATCTGTTTTTAGTATCTGGATAATGGAATGTTAAGCAGTTGTATTAAATAATGAATTAATATACCTGGTATGATCGTCTTCATTTATATTATTGTGTTCTATATTTGCATGTTTAAATCCATGAATAATTTATTTATTCTAAATTTTCCATTATCAGTTGACGATATGGGAGTAACATCAAATTAAGACAAATGTGAGCGTGTTGATCATATTCATCTAGAATGAATATTAATCGACGATGCCGCCAAACTCATATGTTGTTCATTGGATGAACATTGGACTGACCTAATCTATGAGGATTTACTGCATGGATCGGCGTCAATAGTGAATCTCGTAAGGGGTTATGTCTCTCATCCTTAGACTTGAGATGCAAGTAGGTTTTGTGCGTGTGGAATGTCAATCTTTGATATGTTAAACACTAATCTGGAAAAGGTTGTTATAAAAACCATCTTGAGGAGCGATGTGAAGCTCATGACGGACACGTGTAGTCAAAATAGGATTTGTTCCTTCACATGCTTTGGAGTTAGATACTACTAGGCCCCTTGATGAATTGGAAAGATGTATGTGTGGTCGCACCTAAATGTAATTAAGATGATACTTGATTACTTTGGTAATCAAGTTCAATGTTTATATCAAGAAATAGAAGCGTTAAACATCATAATGACTTATGATCCATGCCTGATATTCAACAAAGTTTCTGTAATAAAAGGATCACTAATATCTAAACCATTTAAATGAGATGTTTAATAAACTATCCTCATATGTTTCTAGGGGCATTGGCGTGTTGCTAGACGCTAACCTTTGCTTGTATTATTACTTGATTATTATGACGTGTGCAAGTGGGAGTTGTTGGAGTATGCTCGTGTCATAATAAATAATTATATGGCTAGACACATGTGAGCCTATGGGGTCACAAACATATACACAGAGGTACCATTTAATATATCATATCTATTGTATTTATGTAACACCCCCAAAAATACAACAACGCAGCGGAATACCACTTGGGGTGCTACTTCATAATACACAGCGCTAGATACAAGAGAACGACCTCTAAATGTGTCGTTTATAAAACAATCTCGTTGATTTTCTGAAATCCAAAATAATAGTTGTCCCATAATTGCATCACCATGAAAAACTTGAATGTAAAGACTCCAATGCACATCAAATAATCCAAGCATCTAATTCACCTGAGAAAAACATGCTTAAAAGTGTCAACATTAAAGTTGGTGAGTTCATAGATTAGTTTAAATATGAATGTAATCCACTGTATCATCACAGTACCATGTAAAAATCCCAAAGATTTATAAAGAATGCACGACACATTTTATGTCACCAAAAGTACCAATCTTATCCTAAAGATTTATAAAGAATGCATGACCAATTTAATGTCACCAAAAGTACCAATCTTATTCCAAAGATTTATAAAGAATGCATGACCAATTTAATGTCACCAAAAGTACCAATCTTATTCCAAAGATTTATAAAGAATGCATGACCAATTTAATGTCACCAAAAGTGTTTCAAGTATGTATTGCCATTTTATTCAAGGCAACGTAAATATCCATGTGAGTATAAAACAATGTTTACGATTACTCTAAGCTCATGAAACTGAAGCTAATAATTCATGTAAGAATTCTTATGTATTTGTTGGGGGCCCTGTAGTCCCAACGTGATCCGACATGTTATAACGTTCGTTCCCAGTGATAGCTAATCACCCGAACGGGGGTTGTCAATCCCGAATAGATCTATTTTATATCATTCGCGTGGACATCACGCTATAATGTTCGTTACCGGCATAGATAATCACTCCGAACAGGGAATCCCAACCCGAATAGATCTATTTTATAACATTCGCGCTCACCCTCCAAGTGATTTACAGTTCATGACGCTGTGACGTAGACTTGTATGTACCCAATTTGGGCAGTGATATAAAATATGTACTCCCGTTACCGGTGTCCCCTCCAAGAACACCCGGGCAGTAAAGTGAAAATATGTACTCCCGTTACCGGTGTCCCCTCCAAGAACACCCGGGCAGTAAAGTAAGAATATGTACTCCCGTTACCGGTGTCCCCTCCAAGAACACCCGGGCAGTACCGTTTTGTCATCAGTTCAATCCGCTTAAGCTAATCCGTAATCCTTTCAAAAGTAAAGTGCATATATTTGTGACCAAAAATGAAGTCAAATAATATATCCCATAGCGAGCTATGTAAATGAGTATGTAAACAAATTTGTAAACAATCGTGTAAATGCATTTGTAAACATGTATGCAGACAAGTTGAAAATGAGCACGTAACGAGTTTAAATCAAACACGTAATTGAATTTGTAACAAGCATGTTCTCACCCCAAAATATATGTAAAACATGTAAAACGTGGGGCTATGAACTCACCTTGATGTTGAAGAACGATTGACAGATAGGCATCTAATATGCACAATACGAACGGAAGACGAAGCTGCTCGATCAAGAAGTTGCAGCTAATCTTAACGGCTAAGTCCCACTAGCCTAGGATAATGTATTTGGGTTTCCTGATGGATAGTCACCACAACACGTCACGTTGAATAAAGATTTAGATTTAATGTTGTAATGGTTTGGTGGTTGGTTAAATAAATAGATTTAAAGTATATGCAAAGTGTGTAATATATATCCTTTATATATTACATATGAAAAATAACCCTTATATAATTCCAACCGTGAATTATATAACAAAGACAGTCAATCTAGATATTAATGAAAAGTATATAATACCTTGCAGGTATTATATCATAAGTGTGGGTAATTATTTAAACCAGTTAGTTTGACCCTACTAAAAAGACTTTGAATAAAAGTATACCCATGTCTTAATGTTATGAATCAACAAACCACGTTTGTAAAGTTTATAACCATTATAAAATATAAAATAATATTTTATAAATTATCTTTTGTTTCTTCGACGGGTCGTGTCTAAAATAGTTCGTCTCATTGTAAAAGTATAGTTTTCGTTCGTTTATCTGGTTACTGTATAACACAATTTATTATATAATTTAGTCCTTTTTATCGGTTTCTGAAATAATATAAACTCTAGTAAAACATTACTAAGTATAAAACTTCTATAAATTTCGCCATGACATTTCCATTTATAAATCGTTTTCCATATTTATAAAGTCTAACGTTTTTCCCACTTAATCAATGAAATCAATATTGCAAACCCCCACGTGTTTTAAATATATAAACATATATATTTATATCAACCGAGCATAACAATAATTATTACATTTATTTAACCATTTTAAACCACCAGTATATATATCCAGTTTCATGTTTATTAAACCTTAAGTTGTATTTATTCACCGTTTATCATGAACCAAACGTACCCTTTTTATTGTTTCGCTAACCCAAACACACTCCTTGTGTGTTCCTATCCAAGCCAAACATACCCCTTGCTGTGCCCGCTGTCCCAAACACCCCTTTGGCCATATTTACACGGCCAAACGCACCCCTTGTGGGTGGGCTGTTAAGCCAAACGCACCCTTGTGCGTGGTTTCATTAAACAAACGCACCCTCTTAGATGGAAGTACAAGCCAAACGCAGCCCTTGCTGCGGGTGTGAAAGCCAAACACCCCTATCGGCGAACAACCAAACCAACGCCCCTTTGGGGCTGCTGTCCACCGAACCAAACGCACCCGAGGTGCTGCCAAACCAACCAAACGCACTCTCTTGTGCGGCTGTCAACAACCTAACGCACCCTAACCGTGGTTGCAAAACCAAACAGCCCCTCGGCTGTTAACCCACAACCAAATGCCCCTAGGGCTGTAACACAAACCAGCCGCGCCCTTATGGTGCCCTAATACAAACCAAACGCAGCCCACGTGATGTTCAACAAACTCAAACCCGCCTTATGCAAGCTGAGAGCCAAACCAAACGCACCTCATGGTGGTCTCATTAAACCCAACGCTCCTTGTTGGTTGAGACCACAAACCCAACGCACCCTTATAGAAACCGAACGCACCCAGCTGGGTTTTATCAACCCAACGCACCCTCGAGGTGTTGCGAACCCACAAACCAAACGAACACCCCTTGGTGTTATAACCATAACCCGAACCCACCCACACCCTTGTGGTGGTTTTCACCACAAACAAACAAACACGCCCTTCGTGGCTGTTATACGCGAAGCAAACGCACCCCTTGGTTGTGACTGTGGTGATGATGATGGTGGTATTATGATGATGGTGGTGGGGTGGTGTGTTGACGGGGATGAAGATGACAGCATGGAGGAGATGATGGAGCTATGGTAGGTTGGCGGCGTTCGAATGGCGTGGTGACGTCGGTGGTGAGGCAGTGGGGTGGTGTGTGGTGGCTGTGGTGAAAATGGCGGTGGAGGCGCGTGGGATAGTGGATCGGTTAGATCCGGTGAAGAGGAGTATCTTTGAGGTTGGTCGGAGAACTCGCCGGAAAACTTTTCCGGTGACCGGAGGTGGTGGCGGCGGTGGTGGTTCCGGTGGCCGGATACTTTGGAGGGGAGAGAGAGAGTTTAAATGTTGTGTGTGTGTATATTGAGATGGAAATGAACTTTTTTTTTGTTATAAGATTATATTTATATAAAAACTAAAGTGACAAGTTCAATAGTATGGGGTTCATTTTGTAACTTTTTCTTATACTAAAGTGACAAGTTCAATAGTATGGGGTCCATTTGAGTGACTTAACGGATGATTCAACTCTTGAAACTTGCGCCATTGTTTTCCGAATCATTTTTCTGATAAAAATGAGTATTTACTTGATAATGTTTCAGAAATATTTTATAACATTAAATAAAATATCTGTTATTCGTTTTGTGAACCAGTTTCACCTTGTACCAAAAAAATTGGATTTCAACTCGAGTATTCGCGTTATCCGCAACGTTTTTCATTAAAATGATGAATAATTTATTTAATATTTTTATTAAATAAATACTGATAATTAAATAACAAATTTAATTGTTTTTGTGTGTCCGCGTTGTATATTGTTCGAATAATGTTTGCGGTGCTGTTTTAGGCCCTTTCCGAAAGCTAATTTTAAACCTACAAATTTCCTTAAATCCAATCTTATAAACCTGCAAATGTAATTTTAAACCAATCCTAAGGACAAAATGGCCTTGGCAGTGCTAACTTAAGTTAGTAATGCCTTATGCCAAACAACCCTTAAAAAGGCCAAAATCCATTTTTAGCTTATGAAGATGAGAAATAATGAACAAAGACCAAATACCAGATATCAATTAGCTTTTAACAAGTCTAATAAGCAGCTTTTAACAACTAAATAAGCAGAATTGATAAGCTAATTACTATGCTAATATTTTTTTTGATTTTTTTTGTTTTATAACTATAATAAGCAAACTAAGATTTTAATCTAACAAGTAAACATAATAAGCATAAAACAACTAAATTAAGCACTAATAAGCTAATCTAAGCAGAATTAAGCTAGTAATAAGCAAGATTAAGTTATAATGCAATTAAAAGCTATAAAATAGAAAAGGAGACTTATAATAGCCTTTGCACAAACAAGGCTTATCAAATGCTCTTATGAGCTAATCAACAAGCTCCAGCTTATCCTAGGATAAGCTGGTGTGGTCTTGGAAGCCCATCCAGTTCTGGCTTCCCTTCCATTTTTAGCTGAGGTATTTTGATTGTGAAGATTTGAGTAATAAAACTCAGTTAAGCTTTTGTGAGCTTAACTGAGTTAATAACTAGCTTATGAGTAGATTTAAGAGCTTAATGAGCTTATGTGAACAAAAGACAGCTTAATCAAATAGTTTTGCATTAAGGTAAAACATTAAGTAACAAATGATCAATATTCAAAACAAACTTTTATTAATTGAAACTAGTTACAAGCTTAAATAAAAATTACATTAAGTAAAAGTGATAAGCTAAAACGATTTGCAAAGAAAATTACATAAGCTAATTCTACAAGTTATTCTCTAAAACTACTCCTAGATGCTCCTTTATGAGTGAGTGAGGAGCTCTTTATATAGGCTGAGATAGAAGCTTCTAGGTCTCATACGCTCCAAATGATCTCAACCTTTTATTCCTTGCAATCATTGGATCTTTAATCTTCACCATTGGATCAATATGTGATCACACGGATTGCCAGCGTGGCAATCCGTATGTTAGAGGCTTTGTGCTTCTTTTGGCTTGATTTCAATGTAATTTTTCATCCAGAGGTGTGTTAGTTCCTTCCTACGTCATGCCTTGCTGTTAAAACTTTAACCAATCATAGCATAAGGTGATGTTTTCTTTGCTGAGTCAGCAGCTTCGTACTTGGAATCTCTTTGCCACATAAGGGAGTGGGTTAATTGCTCTTTAATCTAGTTAATTTTAGAGAAGGTAAATTGGGGAAGACGGTGAACAGTGAAAACTATTTTTCCCGCCCCTTAATTTTATTCGTTTTATGTTTGACTGGATTATAATAGGGGTTGACATGGGCCATGGGTTAATTTTTGGGCTTGGGTAAATATTAAAAGGATTTGGGTTCGGGTAAATATTAAAAGGGTTTTGGGTTATAAAGGAGATAACGACCGTTAGTCTTTTATATAAAAAGGACTAACGGTGTTATTAATTTAAGGGCTTTTATGAAATTGGTTTAACATCAAGGGTTGTTTTGGTGATTTCAAGGTTTTGTTCTTTTATGGTTGACCAAGAGTTGACCAAATTGACTTTTGTTGACCTTTTGATAGAAAACTTCCATCTCTTGTGTACTCTTCCGTCTCGTGTCCGTGTTTGTCCGGTTTTGACCGTTTTCTTGTGATTTTTGCAATATCCGTACCTACACATCACAAATGACAAAACAAGCAATATACAAGCATAATTTGCACAATTTGTTCATTTAAGGGCCATTTTTGGTATAAAAAGGATATGTGATTTCTCACATATCAAAATTCCCCAAACTAAGTGATTGTCGTGTCCTCACGCAATATCATATGCTCTAAAACCAAATACCTCAAAACCTCCCCAAACTAATCCTTTGAAAAGTAGCAAAGTCTTTTGTGGGGAGAGTTTAGAAATCACAAGCTTTAAAACACCCCATTTCCCCATTTTTCAAAACTTTTTTCCATTTTTATGATTTTTCTAATTTTCAACTTACAACTTATTCATGTATGACATAATGTATTGTTTTCATTATTCATTGATAACTTTTAGGATCACGGAACAAAAAGCACAAAAAGTGTCCAAATGGATAAATTCATCGTCCCCGACTTTCACCTCTCCAAGCCAAGCTTAAAAACAAGATCATTGCAAAATACAAGTTATGATGCTAACACTACTTATAAAAGCTAATTGTGTACTTTTCCTCCCTTATTCCTAATTTCCTCTAAGGATTTTATTATTATTGGTGACAAATAAATTATGTCCTTATTAATAAAGTAAACCCGGTTTAGACCATTAATAGCTTGAAATCCTTTCCTAAAGAGACGATGTGGTGAGAATAAAGTCCACATTAAGGTTCTAATTTTGCATGATTTAGGGGTTATCCTTTTTATTTCATCCGAAACAACTCAACTACGAGTCCAGAGACGAAGGCTTTATTTAGATAACCTCGGAGTTGAAATTTGGCTTTATTCTTCTTATTATTGCAACATTATTAAACCTCGGTCCTTTAGAAGGCTGCAACATCGGTTGTGAGCCGGCAAGATGCAGCAAACATATTTCGACCTTAGTAATTTCCTCGACCTTTTAGAAGGCTGCAACATCGGTTGTGAGCCGGCAAGATGCAGCAAACTTTTATCAGTCTCGGATTATTATTATTATGTGCCTTATTTAGAAGACTTGCAAAACATCGTATGAGCCCCGCAAGAGCAGCAAACTTTTATCAGCCCACCAATATTATTATTATTCTTTCCTCCACAACCCATTAAGCGACTACCACATCGGTTGTAGCCGGCAAAGGTAGTGGCTTATTTCGCTTCAGTTTATTACATAAAATTAATATTATGAGCCAAATTTCAAGTCAGCGGTCTTTTAATAGCTCAGCCACATCGGTTTTGAGCCGTCAAGAGAACAATAGCCTTCTTTCCCCGCAACATTGGACAAAACCTCGATGTGTACTCCGTACTTTCATCGAAAGGAATCTCTACAAAGTGATTTAAACAAGAATCGCAGAAAACCTAAAGTAACTTTATTTATTCACAATTATTACGTTTATTAAGCTATGGAGCAAAAAGCCACAATTAACTCTATGAGCTCTAAAGAGTTCCAACTACTCTATGTTTAGCATCTAACTTATATTTAACTCTATCATCTTTCATTCTTGAAAAATTTTTAAAGTTAAGCAAACGCTAAGTCTCAAAAGCTAAGGGGAAAGCTAGAGTTTAAAACTCGGTCAAGTCAAAAGCTACCTAGTTCTACGGGCCTACTTATTTACATATCTAACAATAACTAAGATTTTTTTTGTTAGCTAATAAATCAATAAAAATTTAAAATTTAGGTCAAAACGGGGTTGTGTGGGAACACATATAGGCACAGGTAAGATCAATTTCAACAGAAATTCCCCCCACACTTAGAATCGAACATTGGCCTCAATGTTCAAAAATGTTGGGTTTTACCCCCCCACACTTAGGAACGAAAAAGGCAAATGCAAAAAATTCTAAGTGTGAAAGGGGAAACAATACACACATATATATGATCAGGATTAAGGATTCCCAGGATATAAACATGAAGATGATCAGAGACCGCCTGATTGGAGGATTGAAAATAAGCACGAAGGTCTTCAAGATCATAGGAAATCCTGCAAGCAAAAACGGGAAACCACGAAACACAACATGGAGAGAAGCACTCCCCCACACTTATTCGTTACTAATACAACTACAAAACAATATATTATTACTACAAAGAAAGATAGAACGAGAAAAGAACATGGGTTGCCATCCCAAGAGGCCTGTTTTTGTTCAAGTCTCTAGCTTGACTCTAGTGTTATTTCATTTTAGGTCCATGGTCAAATCCATCACCCGATGTGAGGTGAGGATGGTAATAGCAATACATCACCTCCTTAGGTGAGTATGCAGTAGGACGGGGTGATGGCATATGATGAGAACTAAAAGAAGGGGTCTCCATCACCCTCGTCTTCCCACCCGACTATGTTAGGGAGAAGAATGGATCAAATCTTTCCACTTCCCTTAAGCAAATCTGCTTAGGATCGGGAAGTGGTGGAACTAGTAAGGAGGACTATGTAGGTAACAATGCTGGAGATACATCGGAAGATGAATCTTCATTATGCAATTGTTCAAAATATAGAATATCACCCTCTGAATCGTAATACCTATCATCAATGTCAGTTGGAATTGAACCGTCTAGGGCGATCTCAGTGGTGAGCTCCTCCAAAATAAGGTCACTGGTCTCAATTGATCTAGACATCGAATCAGAATTACCTAAAGGATCATCAAACACACTCTCTTGGGGACTGGACAATCGTCATCAGCAGTAATACGTTTCTAAGTTCTTATTATGTCCCTACTAGATTGAAGTCAATTTTCCCTATCCCCCGTGAGTAGGGTGTCTAATTGCACTCCAAAAAGTTAAGTTGATAACTCAATAGCATCTCCCAAAACAGCATACATCGGTAAATGGCAGTGTGACTAGCAAAATTAGACTATCAAATAACTGAAAGTCAACTCAGGAGAGGTCCAGAGCTACTAATGTCCATCAACCAACTCCTCATCAAAAAGCTGATTATCTTATCATAAGGTAAAATCATCATAAAATCGAGAGAGGGTTTGAGAAAGTCACATCATATGATCAAGTTTTTTGTAATCATCCACTAAAGGTATCAGACATTCCTTTGGTTAAACTCGGATTTTTGAGTAAATAATTAAAAAGATACTTAACCAAATGCCTAGGCAAGCCAGCTACATCTACGTTCTCCATCAAAAATTTGACTACTTGTTCTCCTAAAGGTGAATTGATATCAAAATCTACTTCCCCATTATCAGTAGGGGCACAGGTGTAGTAGCAGACAATATCGCCGACTCTAAAACACTAATCAATTCACCTCATACTCCCTTGGGATTGGGACAAGATCATCAACACTATACTTTATGAATTCGTCATCTTCCCTTGGGAGTAGTGCTAATAACCTCATCCCCCATTAAGAGGGTGTCTGCAGGTTCCATGGTAGCTAAGAATGGTATGGATGGTATGTATGCAGTAGGTGTGACAGGAGCGGTATAATGATCACTTAAACATTGCTCCTTGTCATAAGTCACCTCCGTGTAATCGTCACTCCCCTCAGGTTCTCCTACAGGGGAATTGGTCTCTAGAGTTCTAAGAATTTCCTCCAAAATACGGTTATTTTCCCTGTATGATACATACGAACTAACAAAAACCAAATCCTAGGGGGAGACTGACAATATGGTACTAGTTTAAGGTTGGTCCCAAAATAAGGAAAGTCATAATTGTACAAGATTATACGCTCATAGAAAAGCGATTCCTAGTTTTTGACAATCAGAAACTTATAATGCGAACCTCCACTAGACCTCGTACTAACAGTCGAACTGTTGTGGCTGACTCGGAGAATAATATGGAGGTTGGTCAAAACCAAAATCTTGATTGTAACAAGGACCCTGGTCATAGACGGGTGTGTTCCTCGTTTGACAATCAAAACCCGGGTGAGGGTTCCCTCCACAAAACTCACACGAGTATGTCTCGTATTGGTGCTGTGGAGGTTGGTTGAAGAAGTTGGGTGTTTCATTATAAGAATAAGGACTTGGGTCATAGACAAACTCATTTCCGGATCCTACACTGCTACAGCCCGGACAGTTTCCACCATTAAACGGACCTCCACAGTACGAGCAACCAAAATGGTTATACGAAGACATGTCGAAGAATTAAACGGATAAGAGGGTTAAGAAGATAAGAATTAAATGAGATAAGAGGATAAAGGAGAATATTTTTTTATATTTTTATAAAGATAATAAAAATAAAAGTAAAAATATTTTTTTGGTATTTTTTTTAATATTTATAAAAAGAAAAGGAAAAATAAAAATAAAATAAGAAGGAAAATATTTTTGGATTTTTTTTAAAGATAAAAATAAAAGAAAATATTTTTGGTTTTTTTTAATAAGATATATAAAATAAGAAAATATTTTTGGATTTTTATATTTTTAATAAGTACGAAAATAAACTTTCCGAAGAAAGGATCTCAAGGCACAAACTCGAAACAAACACCAACGTAAAAATCATAACAACACTCCCGGTCCCCGCATCGGCGTCAAAAATTGATCGTTGAAAATCAATATATAATATACGTATAATATATAAGTATAAATAAAATTACTAAAAATCCTTGAGGACAAAGAATAGTATCAATTTTTACACAAAAATATCACACGTAAGAAACCGGTAAGTGATTACCGGGTCATTTTTCCCAAAGACATTAAGAAATTGATACCTCCTGTTTGTATTTGGGACAATGACTTGAATTGATTCAAAGATGATTTGTTTTCTACAATCCTAATAGTGATCAAATTAAGGGACAATTAAACCTAACTTTAATAACGGAAGATTAAACTTTAACTAAATATGTAAAACGGGAATCCTAAACGGGACCTAAAAACCTTAAATTATCAAAATTAAGCCTAAAATGATCTTTTGGGTTTTTATAAGACTTAATTGACTAAAAACTAAAACAAAGAAAACTAGACTAAAAACGAAAGAGTTTTAAGCTAAAAATCACTAAAAACGTGAAGAAAACAAGAACGAGATTCAATCCCGTTCTTTAAAAAAACAAGATTTTGCAATTTTAACCCTACGAACGCAAATCTAATTTTCCTAAGTCCTACACATGTGAATAGCAAAATTTTATTTTAATTACTAAAAAAGAATTATATTTTTTTTGACTTTTTTTATAATTTTTTATGAATTAAAAATGATTTTAACAAAATTAAATGTTTAAAAATACTAAACTATTTATAAAAATCCTGAAAAAAAATTAAGAAAAATAGCTTGAACAATAAGGAATCTGAAAAAAGAAGCTAGGAAACACAAACTTAACGAATAACTGAGAAAATAAGCCAAAACAGCTTATTATACCAAAAATAGCCCCCCCTAAAATGTTATAGAAATTAATTTGCACAGAAAGAATGAAAAAGTCCCCAAGGGCTTGTTTGTAAGGGTGTGTGTGTTGAGGCCTATTACAAAGGTTTGAGGGTGTTGAGAGTCCAGGTACGAGCCTTGCTCACTCCCACCCCAGACTTCCCCATCTTCCCTTTTTTTTTATTTTTGCAAAAACTTTAAAAAGCAAATTTGTTAAACAACTTATAATAAGCTTCTTTTGTAAAAACAACTTTTTTCAAAATCAAAAATAAGCTAAAAAACAGCTTAAAGGCTTAACAGAACTCTTAAAGATATTTTAGCTTTTTATTATACTAATGCTAGCCAAAAACTTGAAATAAGCTAAAACTGAAAACTATGCTACATAAGCTATCACTACCCTAAGTTTAACCTAATAAGCTAATCTAGGCTGGAAACAATCAAAAAGAACAGATAATAAGCTTAGAAATCAAATAAGAACTTAAGCCAAACTGAGCATACAAAAACAGACAACAAGCACTTTTTGTGCTTATTTTTAAGCACTCAAACAGAACATTATGACAATAAGCCCTACACCTACTTAAAGCCTATCCTAAAAACTACTTAAAACAGCAGAGATAAGACATTTTGAAATACAAATAAGCAGAGAAAAAGCTAAATTAAAAGACTACTTATGCTGTTTTTTAACTTTTTTTGGATTTTCTTTGAAAAGTTAAATAAACTATGCATGACTTTATAAAGCTAATGACAACTAAATTTTAGCCTAAAAAGCAAATTTAAACAGAAATTAAGCAAAGATTTTAAGCTATAAGCTAAAAAATTTCAAATAAGCTATTATCTAAAACTGAATACCAAACAGGCTAGCAAGCAATCTTTGGGCTTATTTTTCTATAAGCTAAAAGAACCTTATGGTTAACTGACTTATACCTACTAAAAGATTGACCAATAAGCTTCCTAAAACTACTTTTAAAATCTATTTTGAAAATTAAATGCTTAAAGAAAAAGTTAAATGAAAACTGCTTAAACACTCAGAAGGTACTGAGTTTATTTTTGTTTTGAAAAGACAAACTGCTAAATTAAAGCTTAAAAAACAGATTACTAGATAAGCTAATTTTAACAAAATAAACTCAAACATATGAAATCTAGCCTAAAATCTACTCTATGTCTAAATATAAAGCCCAAAACAACTACTATTACCATCTGATAATTAAGCTAGAAAAAAAGCGTTTTCTATAATCCTAACTGATGCAGTTTGCACAATAATGACCAAATCCTAACTCTAACAATTGCAGGCTAAAAGAACTTACTTCTAAACTTACATGACATTAAACTAAGAGTAAATTAACTATTAATTCTAGCTAAAAACAATCAAAACTTAACAAGCTTAAGGATCTGAGCTTAATGACTTCAAATTTATAACAACTATCACAAATATGATCAACACTAGATTAAACCTATAAGCAACTTTAAATCGTGATTTCTTAAACCTAGAAATGAGATTTGAAATGGATTTAAAGGTTCAAATAGCCATGGACAGTATTAATTTGAGTTGATACTGCCATAAGCCAAAACACACAACACCCCTTTAACATCCTTAAACCCCATAATAAGCTTATGAAAATTGGAAATTTTAAAAGCTCCCAAATTGCTAAATACCATATTCTAAAATGGCATGAGCAAAAATTAAGACCTATACAGCAAATGTCTACAGCAAAATAAGCAGAAAGTAAAAGGCTAAACACAATAAGCTAATAATTTATGGTTTTTATGACAGATTTTAAGATAGATTATAAAACCTAAGATTTAAAACTGAATCATTAAGCACAATTAACATAAGAACACTATATAATTAAAAAGCATAACAAGCTAAACTAACAGAATTAAAGCAGACAAATACGCAGTATAAGCAATTATTCATAGTTAAGCTAAATTATTTAAATGACAACAAAGAAAACTAAAAATTAAAAAGTAAAGTTTAACCTATGACCGTCAAGAGCTTAATCCAAAGGCAGCCTTAAACATATATGCCATAAGCTTATTACCAAATCCTAGTTTAATCCTATAGCTTGACCCTCAAGCACTATTACCCATTTGGATTCTATAAGCAGCCATCCAATTCCATTTAGAATCCACGTCATTGAGTTTTTAGAAGTTTATGAATAGTTTGAGAGCTTATGGAATAGTTCAAGCTTATAATAACAATATTAAAAGAGCACAAAATTAAATTAATGAAAAACACGAAGAGCTTAAAAAGAAAACATAACTTATAATTAAAAAAATGAGCTGAGTTAACAAGTGAAATTGAAATTACACTAAGCAAAAAAATTACTTAAAGAAAAATTACATATAAAAGCTAATTATAATAAGACTACTCAAAACTACTCCTAAAATTAGCAGTGAGTTGAAAGGTCTTGTATTTATAGCTGAGAGAGAAGCTTCTAGGTCTCTCAACATGCTCCTCCAAGTTTTATTTATATTGATCTCGTCATTGCCTAAAGCCAAACAATGGATCCTTTGTTTAAGCCGTTGGATTAAATACTGTGAGCACACTGAATGCCAGCAAGGCAAACCTTGTGTCAGAGTACTTTTGATTCTTATAGCAAAGGATTTTAGTGTAAAATTTCCATTCCTTGTGTTGATTTCCTTGAATTCCACGGCCATAACCCATGGTCCTCGCATTGACCAATGAGAGAGCTTGATGACGTATCCTTTTGCCAGCGTGGAGCTTGGTATTAGAATCATTGAGCCACGTCATTAATCGCATTTTACCCTTTGATTTGAGGTGAGGTTAAACTGAAGAAGACGATGAATAGTAAAAACGGGATTTCTCGCACTTTTTCTTTTCTTTTTATATCTTCGTTTGACCCAGGGGCTTGGGTCGTTGACTTGGGCTTTTATAAAAAGAAATGGGCCGGGTGAAAAGATTAAAGGGTTTATGTTTTTTTGGTTATTATAGAATTTAACGACCGTATAGCCTTAAGGTGTTTACAAGACTAAAACGGGTTAGGTTTTAAGAGTTATTAGGACTTATGGTGAAAGTGAGATAACAATAAGGGCTTTTTGGGTATTTGAGATTTTGTCTCTTGTGAGTATTGACCCAATGTTGACCAAGGATTGACTATGTTGACCATTGATAGCAATCTTTCGGCTCTTTTGCACTCTATCCATTCCCGTGCCCGTGTTTGTTCGGTTTTGACCATTTCCTTGTGATATTTGCATTATCCGTACCTACACATTCACAAACAACAAAATACACAAATACAAGCATATTTTTGCACATTTTGATCATTTAAGGGTAGTTTTTGGTATAAAAAGGATATGTGATTTCTCACATATCAAAATTTCCCAAACTAAGTGATTGCCGTGTCCTCACACAATATTATATGCTCTAAAACCAAATACCTCAAAACTTCCCCAAACTAAATCTTTGGAAAGTAGCAAAGACTTTTGTGGGGAGAGATAAGAAATCTTAAGCTTTAAAACACCTCATTTTCCTATTTTTTAAAAACTTTTTTTCCATTTTTTAGCAACTACCTAGAATATTTTGACTTTCGTCCCCTTATCTTTAAGGGGACCGCCCCCTATTTAAGGGGACCGCCCATAGCATTTCACGGGTACAACAATATTTTTTTTGCTTTTTGCCCTCTTTTACCAAGTATCAGCTATATTTGCCCAGAATGCTCGAACAAAATTTGGAATACCCTAAACTTATTCAAATTCATTCCATTTTCAAACAAATCTCTTCCAATAAATTCCCTCCAAATGCATATCATCAATTCACCATCTCCCTCATTCATCATCAACCACCATAAACCTCCATGGCCTCCACTAGAGCCACTATTTCCAAAGTCTCCAAGAGACCAAAAATCAACATCATTCATGAAAACAATGTTTGTAAGATTTAACCAAGATGACACAAAAAACTCCAACACCCAAACTTCAAAATTCATCACCTAGTGCTCCTATCACCCTCCAAAACCCATCAAAAATACACAACTTCAATCATCAATGAATACATACCCAAATCACCAACCTCCATCAACATCAACTTTCACCAAAATGGTTAATTGAACCCACCAACAACTCCTCCTCCAAGAGTTTCTTCACACCTCCAACTCAAGAAAATGCATCAATGGACACACTCTCACCCTTTTTCCCCAATTACCCCACTTGATGTACTAATTTGATACTCCATCACCTTTACCAAATCTTTTTGTGATTACTGAAAACACTGATTCATTGTGAAGATAACTTTTTATCAATAAAAATAAGATTTCTCTTATTTTCATAAATAAATGCACTGATACGTACACTTATTTGAAAAAAGCACGGGTTGTGTTGCAAAGTAAACACAAGCCTTTGCATGGTCATAAAGGATACCATGCCCGAGAAACTTAATTCCTGTTGTGAGGTCAAGTTTTCTTTTTGTCGAATAATTGATCATCCACCATTTTGCAAGCAAGTCCTATGAAGCTTTACTAGTTATAGGACTTTTTGTAGTTTTAATTTCATGTATGTTAGCATGTTATTTTCCTTATGTATGCATGAGTGTGTTTCACAAACTATTTTAATTTTAATGAATGATCATTGTTGGTTGTATGCCATATTTTTCTTCTTTGCTACATGTTAGAAACATTTGTATTGTTCTAACCCATTTTCTAGCCAAGAAACCATAGCTCGAATCCTTGGTGCCCTCGAACGAGGGGGAGCACACATCAAGGGGAGCCCTTATTCCGTCAATTTTACTAGCAATCCTCGACGATGCCTTTTTGATTCTACAAAAAGGAGGAGAAATGGAATGAAACTCACTAAATACTTGTTTAAAAAATAATTTTACATTTAATGAGTTTAAATTTTGTAATCATCAAAAAGGGAGAGATTATTGATAGAAATATAATGCCTAAAAACATTATTAATATCTTTCACATCTTTACGTTTTGATTATCACAAAATATAAAAACGTTCAACATATAATTAAACATAAACAAGTAATTAGGGGTTAAATGTATGAATAAATAAATGCTTCATGCATTTTATTATCAAAGGAAATTTTTATTCAACCTCAAACTTTTATAAAATGTTGTAAACATTTTTATAAACATCACAAAACATTTTCTACATTTAAAAGAAATATTTTATTCAAAATAAACATTTTGAATTTCAAATTTTTGAACCTAAAATGGCTAGAAAAAGTCCAGTAAACACCTCCCCTGAATTGGACAAAAAGGGGATCGTCTAAAAATGGGCGACCACCTTAAATACATGGGCGCCCCCCTTAATTATAAGGGGCCCAACACCCTATTTAAGGGGACCGGCCATAGACTCCGCTCCTCTAGATTATCTTATAATTACTGCACTATTCCCTAACATTTTTCTTACATTTTGCACTCATTCTTTCTGTTCTAAAATAGCCCACACATCTCTCTAAATCCTTTGATCATTTAATCATAAAGCTTTATTTCCAAGTAATCCAAGCTTAATTCCTCAAGTGCAAGAGAAGAATACTTCCATCATCAAGTGAAGAAGTATTACACCTTAGTGTGCATAGAAATATTGTTGCATTCATATCACATATTTGTAAATCAATTGTATATCTTGTAAGTTGTGTGTAGTAGCTAGATCTTTACGATCTTTGTAAGTATAGTTAGATCTTGTGATCTTAAGAAGTTAGTGTTAGATAGTGTAATATACGTAGTGTGGTGAAGTGAAGTTTTGAAGTTGTGAAGAAGTTGTGCAGTTTTGCAGAATATCCTTACACAAAAGAACTCCTAATAGTCCAGAAGTTGTGAAGTTGCGAAGAAGGTGTGAAGTTGTGAAGTTGTGAAGTTGTGAAGTCGTGAACAAGTAGTGAAGTTGTGTTGTGTTAGATTGGTTCTAGCAAAGATTAGAACTCGACCATTGCTTTGTGTCGTTTATATCGGTTGTATGCAGCATGTGTACGGTTTCTCCGCCATAAGGGGTTTGTTGACATAGTGAAGAAACTCTCGAGTTTTTGGTGCTCGGGGAGATGGAGTAGGGCGAAGAGGTGCTTCGTTACCGAACCACTATAAATCCTCGCGTTGTAGTTTGATTGTTCTTACTCTTATCTCTTGTTATACTTTATCATTTCATATACTTATATTGTTCATATTGTGCAAGCGTTGAATTCCCAAAGAGTCAAATCTAAGTTTTACAAACATACATAAACTAAATTAAAAAAGCGTGGTAAACTATTCAACCCCCTTCATAGTTTTCCATATTTTTTCCACATTTTCTGGCAAAATATATACTACCATGAATCTCAATCGTCCCAAAACAGTTATTTATCAAGGATAAGGACTTAGCAACCATGTACTCAAATTATTAACTTGGGTTAAACACAATATGTACTAAAAATGAGTCTTACAAGGTAGGCTCAAGGCTTTTTTGGTGTAACGATTGGTTTATGGGTTAAACAATTGATCTTCTTTAATAATCTAGTATCCACAGAAAAGTATGAGTACGTGACAAAAGGATAGGCTCGGAGGGTTGTACTAGGGTATCCTGCAATAAAGGTGAGTGCATGGCAAGGGTGTGGGATAGTTATATGATCAGTGTGACCATCATAACAATTACAGGTTTAAAACATGGGTTAATCCTATGGCCTTCTTATCAGCATATCCTAATACTTACTATGTAGTCCGGGATGCATCACTCAAAACAAGTTTAGAATTTTAATGACACTACCGGCTACACTTATATGATTTTACTAAACACCAGACATTCAGAAAAGGTGAAAGGCAATGCTTACACGGCCATTAAGATGGTTTGACTTGCTCCCTGCAGATCAACGTTAACTCGACGAGTAAGATAAAATCATCTTGGGTTACACAATGACGGGTACAAAAATAAAAAAACACAAATTTTTTTGTGGTTTTAAAAACAAACGAAATTCCTAAAGATCTAAAGGCGAACCTCACATTTTTAGGGTGGAATTCTGAGGGTTATTGTGCTAGTCATATAAATTCCTATCCATGAGACGCTATTAATACTCGATTTTTATCGGTATGTGTCATAAAAAAATTTAAATTTGTGTAAAAATTACCTTTTTATGCTATGTTTCGATATATTACCCATCATTTTAAGGACAAAGCAAATGGCAAATGAAAGAATAGTTTCTAAGGCTTATTTCCCCCATACACTTAAGTTGAACATTGTCCCTAATGTTCTATAGAAGTACCCATTAAAACGACTAAAGGGAAAAGAAAAATGGAAAAAAACTAGTTACACCCTTGGTTTGGTCAATAAAGGAGAAGAAAAATGCGATAACTGGTTAAATCGTCCTCGAGAATCAACCAATGAAACTTCTAAGAACTTCAAGCTTCTTTCATCAAATTTAACCTGTAATCAAAGACAAAGACAACTACACCAAGCATAAAATGTGTGATAGACAAATATACAATATGAATTTAGGGTTCGACTCGATAAAGCAGTAGTGATAGGATGAGAAAATTGTTAAACTCATTAGGTTTTGCTGGTTTATAACAAAAGAATACATATATTAAATGTTATGCAAGTTTTTATTTTCAAAAATTAATTAAAAATTTTTAAGTTTTCTGGACCGGGCGTTTTGAAGCAGTTAGGGTTTTCGTGAACCCCGTACATGTATCGTGGTGTCTGGCGATCGGTATTAATCGTGACACCGTCTTCACAGTCTGTGAAAATGAAATTTTTGTTTTTAAAGAAAAATTTCCTGCACTTGATTCATAAGTAATTCTGTACCAATGGCTGCATTAACTAAGATTTAACAATTCAATCATATGACTCAAAAAACTGACGCGAATTAGTCTAGTCTATTTGATTTATCATGTTTGAATTTGGCTCAAAAGCCGAATAAATTCCCCTACACTTATTATTTGCAAAATACCTTTGATTGAAATTAGACGAGATTAAAGGACAAAACAAAAGCATGATTACATAATAGTTCAAACATAATAATAAAAATGGTAAGAATTAATATATTAAAACACACAAGACACTCCTAATTACGGAAAAAGTAAATTGGGTTGCCTCCCAAGAAGCACTTTTCTTTATTAACGAGTCTTGTAGCTAGACTCGAAGTCACACGTCCTTACGTTGTTTCGTGAATGCTCGCGTGCCCACGAATGAGCCATTCCTTCATACTTTTATTCAATTGGTATTCTGGACCTAGGTTTAAGCAGTTTTTGTACATAAACTTATTCTTTTCATGAGGGTGCCTAAGTCCGTTCATCAAATCGTTTTGGCTAAGTTCTAACAGTGGTGGGACCTTACTCCAGTTAAAGTTCTTGAGCCTAGGTATTGTACGTGGCATCCTATATGTGTATGTGTCAAAGATCTTAGTAAATGAGACCAATCCCTTCAGCGTCGTAATATTGTGCTTAGTGATTTCTAAGGGGCTCTGCCACATCAGACTTCAGCCATGTCGCTCATAATAAATTCTCCTATGTCTTCTAACACAACAAGATCCGTGATATAGGTAAAACTACTAACAAACACGTAGACATCCCTAACAATGTCGACTAGGTTCCTTCCCGTCCCCTCTAGTCCATCTACCATTATTATATTATAGGCTTTACGCGAGATAATATTCATTGGTAGAAAAGGGTCGATATAGGCAGTGAACTTCCTAAAGCCTATCATACATTCACATGCAAGGTCATCCCCGTTAAAACTATTGATTATTCTTTCTCGGCGTAGTGTTCATGCGTTCTCATACTCACTTAACTCATTAAGACCTTCCTCATCATCCGAGTCATTATCTGAGTGAGGAAAGGGAGAGACAAGAGGTGTATCTACCGCTTCATCATCAGACTCGAGGTTATTCATATTGGTCTCATTAGGTTAATTGGAGAACTTGTTAAGAAATTGTTCAATACTCTCTAGGCGAGAGTCAACGAAGGCCGAAATCACATGTTGCTCATGGAGCTCTTGGTTAATTCGTGCGCGCAGCGCAGCTGGTAGGACATGACGATTGTTGGTAGGTGGTGGATTCGCGTTCTCCATGATGAAGAATGGAATAGTCAATGGGAATTACGAACAAACACACAAAGAAAAGATAGACTACAAGAAAGCTAATATGCGAATTGATTTTTACTTAAAGGATTCAAGTGGTAAAAACTAAGCTAAACTATGATCAATACCTAACTATTCCCCAGGCGGCGGCACCAAAAACTTGATGCGGTCGTCGTTAGACTTCTACACGAAGTTTTGCAACTCCCTAGGCAGAGCACCTAATCATTGTAGTAGTAGTATAGGCAAGACTCGGGGGTTGTTATCTTTTACTCGAGGAATAGGTTGGGAAGGCTGTACTGTCTAAAGAAATCTTAGGTAGAGGAAGATTATTTTTGTATTTTTTATATTTTATGGAAAGCAAGTAAATCATATAATTGGAGAGGTGGTTGGTTTTAGCTATTAAACTAAATAATAATCTACGCTACTGATGGTAACAATATAATAAAAGATTGTGTTTATTTAATCATGTATTACTCCATAGATTGCTTCTCTTAGTGTTGTTGCTTTGTCACACTTGTGATGATCTGTGTAACTATTTCCCAAGCCATGAACGAATTGCATGAACCCGCCGTCTACTTAGTATTCCTTTAGAGCAACGCACAAGTAAGGTAGTATGAAGACTATTACAAGGCCCCTAAGGGAACACTAAGTGCATGTGAAATATATTAAAAGTGGATCAACCATATTAGGGGGCAAGGTAGTATGAAGACTGTTACCCGATGGTATCCTTTCTACACAATCATATTTTCCTAGACATATCAGTAGCGATACAAACAAAATATGGTTTTCTAAGACCTAACATGCACATCTATCACAAGAAGCAACACCACTAAGATCTACATTCTAGGTTTCATACAATCATAAATAAACACAATAGGAGGTTTAGCCAAGCATGTTAAAGATAAAGCAAGAACATAGATAAATCAAACAACACATAGACATATTGAATGATTAAATAAACCTTACTTGATTAAAACATGAGTTGGAGGAAGTACAATAGGGTTTTTAGGCCCTAAATTCGTCCCTAACAGCTGCTAAACGAACTAGGGTTCGTACCCTCTTTTTATTCTAAAGTTACACACTTAAAACCCTAAATTCGGGTTTATATATATAGGAAAATTGTTGTGACGGCGTCACGTTTTAATCGTGACGCCGTCATGAAAGAGAATATTCTAGATAATGGGTTGGGTCGTGTGCTCTGACGCCGTCGTGGAATCTTGTGACGCCGTCTTGGTCTTCGTTGTGACGGCGTCACGTTGTATCTGTGACGCCGTCTCCAGCCACTGTAGAGAAATTCTTGAGCAATGTTGGTGTAGGTCCGTAGTCTTGTCCGTTTCTTCTCCAAATGAGCCCAAGTCACGTGTAATTCTTCCAAATGCCTTCCAAATGCAAAATACCTGAAAAGGAACGATTAAGTACCTATTTTGGCCATAAACACACGGTTTAGGGGGTTAAACAACCCCGAAAAAGTGTATGAAATGACACCTCATCAATAATCGTTTCGCAACTACCGAAGGAATACATCGAAAGGTCGTTTATTCGTTGATACAAACGAAGATGTTGAGTATTGATAAAAGTGAAAGATATCGCTACTTGCCTTGTAGAGTATGTAAAGTTTTGGATGATTGGGAAGATGACCGTTACAGGAATGCCAACTTAGGTTGTTGTTTTTAACCGATGATCAAGATGTTGTAAATAGTCATGTCTTAATCATGGTAACGGTCAAGAAAAGTGTCTAGCAACTTGTACTTTAGGACTAATCTATTTGTTTCTTGATGTTTTATTTAACAACAATTTACTTCCCTCTCACCTAATGATTAGCCGATGGTTTTATCCGAACGTGGATGTGATCAAGCGTATATGTCTATTCTGTCATTACGGCCATGTATGCATGTCTTAGCTGCCTCGTATGTTATAATAAATTGGTGAAAAAGTTTAGAAGGTCTCTACCCTATATCATTCTTCATCCTAATCGTTGTTTAAATTCGAATGGGAATGTGATCGAACACACATGTCTATTCCGTCGTTACGGCCATGTATGTATGCTTCAGCTACCCTGTTGGAGTGGTACTTCAGGTGAAAGATTGTAGAATGATAAAACCATAAGCCTTTCTATACAAAAACCCATATTTACCTTTATAAACTTGTTACTCCTTGGCTTTAGTGGTGGAGATGTGTATCCTTACCAAGCTTATGATAGAATACTCATCACGACCGAGCAATGAGCGATTTAGTTACATGTTACCACATAGATTAGTTGAGTGATTGGTGTTTTCATCTTCCTATTTCGTGAGGTGTTTGGTTGTGTACTTGTAATTGATCAAATAAATGCTTTAACGGAAAATATCCTTAGGGATACATTTTTAGAAACTTCTTAAGGCTACTTGAGGACAAGTAGGATTCGAGTGGGAGGATATTTGATGACATCAAATAACGTCTATTTTATAGGGCATCATTTATCCCATGTTATTAACCCATTTTGTATAATTATTGCAAAGAATTGTTACTTAATTGTTTATATTTGAGAATTGCAGTAATTATGGAGTACTTGGTGAAAGTTAGCAAAAGGCGCGCATTTTGGAGCTTAAATGAAGATATTTTGAAGATTACTATTCTGAAGACCAATAAGCCGTATCCATCAAGGAAGATACAGCGTATCCATGCCTGCACTCACCAAAGACCACAAAGGAAACTTGTTCAATATGCCATATCTAGAGAAGACCAATACGCCGGATTGGAAATATAGTATGTGAAGATTCTAGAAGATATCAAACATAGTTCCTTACTCCAAGAAACCCCAATACGCCGTATCGAATCCCTTAGATATGCCGTATCGAACCGAATTTAGGTACAACTATAAAAAAATAGAAAAACTCTTAAAAATGAGTTTTATGCTTTCCCATATTAAATCATATTCTCGATACCTAAACCATAAAAGTCAATTTTCAGAGGAGAAAAAGAGCAGAAGAGGTCTTGCAATGCATTCCAATCCATAGAAGACAACATGTAATTCCATATACTTTAGTAATCGTTAAGTTTTTGGTATCATTCGTTAACTCGGTTTGTTTACCTTGGATAAATAATTTCTTTTGTATTTATTATGATGTTTGAAGGCTAATACCTCGGGTATTAGCCATTATTATGAAGATCTGAATGTTTGGTATTGTTTATCTTGATTTCTTGATTTATCATTGATGCTTGTTTATGTTATTCAATATAATTATTTTAGTGCTTTTGTATGGACCTATCATTCACAGGATCTAGTGATCTGACAAGTAATCTAGAGTCTGGGATAGCTCTCCATATAGTGATTTTATATATAGAACACAATAAGATCACAATAACGACCTACCTTTTTCCTCTTAGATAGTCGAGATTAGTTTAGACCGGCAGGTGGACCACTTGGGTCAAAGATTACGTTCTTGATTAATTTGGATAAAGATTGGTTAGATGACTACTAGTGTATAAAATTGCCATTAAGCTGTAAGTGGGTAAAGTCTATATGAGCTAGGGTTTAACAAGATCACCATTACTTTAATCCTAGCTTAGATTATTATCAGCAAATAAGGATGCTTTATGTGGATGCTTTAATTGTGACAGAATTAATGTGTCTAGGTCTTAGGAAGAAGTCCCGCCTAAGTCTTAAGAATGATATGCCACCTCGAGAGAAGAAATCATTGCACTTAATAAACAAACCAACGTTCTAATTTGATTAATAATGGTTAATACAGTTTTCTATCATAAGGCTTGATCGCTCTTTTATCTTCTGTTAATTAGCTTTTGTGGGTAAAAGTGTCTTGAATTGATTGTAGTCACCGACCAAACCCGTGCCAGTATCTCAGGCTGAAACCCCCCTTTTACCTGTTAGAATTAGGATTAGAACTAACATAGGTTTAGCATAGGTTTGACTTAGATTACAATTAACTTAGATTAGATAAACCAAAATATAAATAATTTGATAGATTTAACCTCGCTTAAAGTGTTCGACACCCTACTTACCACGAATCTACCACCGACCGGGTATACTACCCGTTAAAGTGTTGTTTTTGGTTAAGTCGACAAAATATAAATTTAAAACTTGAACTATCATAAATAAACACCACACAATGACACGATCAACACTCTTGAAATATTTTTTCCCTCCCATTCTCTAACTCGAAATCGCCAAACTCTTGTTCATCATTTCCAGTGGATTTCAATCGAAAGGTATAACTAGAGACTTGTTCTACGCACCCCCAAACAACCTATATCTTGATCGAATCATATTATTAAGCATTTTTAATTCAAAAAACCCTAAAAAACAATTTAGGGTTCTTCAAAATTAAAAGTGCGCAAAACATTAAATTGATTGAGGGGTTTTGCTTGGTTGTGTGTATTATTCACTCGTATAATACAGTTTTTCATTTGGTTAATGTTTGAATGTGTTTTGCTTGATTATTGTACTCGAAAATTTAGGTTTAGGAAAAATAGTGAAAATTGAAAGTGGGTTTCGTGTTGAAAAGTGTGTATATGTATTCTTGAATGTGTTTGAGCTTATAAAACTCATCCTTGTTTGTTGTTTCTTATTTGAATATGATAAATGGTTTAAATGTACTCGTTTTTGATAATTCTTGTTGATTCTGTGGCTAAATGTTGTTATAAATGAATCTAAGTGTTATTCATCTGTTTAAAATGCTATTAGTGCACTTCTCAATGCTTAAAAAGCCATGTATGTGAAAAAGATGTTTGGAGGTGAGTTAACAACTGCCTATGTGAGGCGAGTTAACAACGCCTTTAGAAGGCGAGTTAACAACTCCCTTCAAAAGGCGAGTTAACAACACTCCCTCACAAGGTGAGTTATCAACTCCCTTCACGAGGCGATTTAACAAATCCCTTTAGGAGGTAAGTTAACAACACACTATAGGAGGAGAGTTAACAACACCCTTTAGGAGGTGAGTTAACAACACCCTTTAGGAGGCGAGTTAACAACATGATTAAGGAGGCGAGTTATCAATCCTATATAGGAGGCGATTTAACAATCCTCAATAGGAGGCGATTTAGCAATGGTTTTAAGGAATTTTAAGATTGAATTTTTCTGGAGGCAATTTTTAACTCATGTTAGGTAACTAATTAAAATTGGTTAATTAGGCAGTCTAATTAAGTTATGTAGGCTATATAACAAGGTTCAATAAGGATATCTGAACATGTCTTAGGTTACCTTATTCTCTACAAGTTAGTTTGAATAGGATTCCTAATAACACTAATTCAGTTGTCCTAATGCCTTTCACGTTATTCCCAATTAAGTTGCCCTTCAGATGATTAGATCTAATTCAATATTGCTAAATGCATTAATGAGCCTAATCATTTGAATGATGTCACAACATGGATCAAGCTTAAGTATTTAACAATAAAAGGGCCTTATAGTGTTTTATATATGAAATTGGTTATATATATAAACTGTATTGGTCAAATCTTATCAGAAACATGAATACCACTCAAGCTCAACAAAAAGCCCTTGATGATGATTTTGTTGCCCCTGCGGACCATCTTGAGTTCGAGAAATGCAACATGAGACTCAACACATACATCAAACCAAAAGAAGCTACATTTCAAGTGGTGTTGATGCCTCTTCGCTCTTACTTCATTCTATCGTGCATTCCTAATCACTGCAGATGTTCCTACTATTTACATGCAAGAATTTTAGGCTACAGCTTCTGTTCATAGGTCATCTATAAGATTCACGATAAACAAGAAGAAAGTCTCTCTCGATGTTGATATATTCAGAGACATTCTCCAGTTTTGCCTTAAAATTCCAAGACAAGTGTTTGAAGACCTCTCACTAGAACAAGACCATTCTCTTTCATCAGAGATCTTGGGCACACTGGAGATATCACCTATCTCACTGATGTGAATGTTGACTACTTGCATCAACCATGGAGAGCATTTGCTACCGTCATCAACAAGTGCTTAAGTGGTAAAGAAACTAGAATGGACAAGATTCGTCTGTCCCGTGCTCAAATCCTCTAGGGTATGTTCCATAAGAAGAATATTGATTATGTGTATCTACTCTGGGAAGACTTACTATTCCAGATTGAAAACAAAGATGCTAAGAAGACAAACAAGATGTCATATCCCAGATTTACAAAGATCATCATTGATTACTTCATGTCAAAGGATCAGTCTATTTCAAGGAGAAACAAGATGTTTTGGCACACTGCTCGAGATGATACCATGTTTACTTCTATGAGATGTATCTCCAGACATGAAGATACTCAGGTATATGGTACCATTCTCCCAACAGAGTTAACAAACCAAGCAATGTTGGAATCCAAAGCTTACCAGACATTCTATGCTTTTGCTTCTGGAGCAAAAGCTCCAAAACCAAAGTACATTCGAAAGAAAGCTGATTCAGACACATCTCCCAAGAAGAAGCCTGTTTAAACTACTAAAGGTACAAGACTCAAGTCAAAAGTTAAGGTGGCTAAACCTGACAAGAAGAAGCAACCTGCAAAAAGGACAAAAGCTAAAGGTTCAACTGTATTATCTGAGGTTACATTAACTGAAGCTTGAACAAATTAAGCTGGCTACCAAGAGAAGCAAGAAAGACTTTCACGTATCACATGCAAGTGGCTCAGGTGATGGAGTTGACACTCAGTCAAAGGTTCCTGATGAGTAACAACAAAAAACTTCTGGTACAGATGAAGGAACTGATACTATGCCAGGGGTTCCCGATGTACCTATATACGAATCTGAAAGTGATAAAGAGTCTTGGGGAGATAGTGAAGATGATGATGATGATGACGATGGTAAGAGTGAAGATCATGATAATGACAGTAATGATGAAAGGACATAATCTGACAGAGATGAAATTCCTGGTCCCAATATGACTAATGTAGATCAGACTGAACATGAAGAAGAAGATGTGAGTTCAGTACTTCTTCAAAATATTGAAAACTAAATGTTGATGAAGAAACAATGGATGATGAAGAAGATGATGAGGTTATAAAGGACCTATATGACGATTTGAATGTGAATTTAGGAAATGATGACACTAAGATGACAGATGCTGATCAAGGAGCTTCAGAACAACAAAATATTTCTAAAGAATTAGGGTTTTAATCAAGTAGAGAAAGACGCTCATGTGATTATTACTTTAGTCATTGAAGCACGGAAGGCCGATGAACCTGTACAAAGCTCTTTGTCTCCTCTGTCTTTTACAAGCAAGTACTAATCTTGACAAATCCATCTCCAACTGACAATGAGATTGCTTCATTGATGGAAACCTCAACTCATCATACAACTGCAATTCCTAAAATCACATCCGGCTTCGCTATAACTACTCCTCTACCACCTCCGTTCTTCAATCCTATTCTACAACAACAAACACCAACTTTTACAACAACAACTTCCACATATCCAACAGTGACTTTGCCATAAATTTCTAAGTTTGCATCCGTATTCATGTTTGATTAAAGGGTATCCACATTAGAATCTCAAATGTCTGAGTTCAGGCAAACAAATCAATTTGCTGAAGCTGTCTCTTCAATTTCGGGCATTGTTGATACGTATCTTGCTTCCAAGATGAAAGAAGCAGTGGATGTGGCTGTTCAACTGCAAACAAACAAGCTCATAGAAGAAGCTCAAGCTGAGAATCAAGAATTTCTTAGTCAAGTAGACTCGACCATGAAGGTAATAATCAAGGACTCAAGTTAATGCTAAGTTCTCCAAGATCATGCCAAAGATTGAGAACTACATTACTGAATCTCTGGGAGCTAAAGTGATGGTTAGATCAACTAATCAACCTCAGACGTCTTACGTAGTAGCAGCTTTACTATTAGAATTCCAACGGAAGAAGATTCTCATTGACAAATGGAGGCTAATAAATCGATAGACAGATTAGACATTCAAAAGAATCTCTACATTACATTGGTCGAATCGTACAACAATGACAATGTCATCATGTACTTAAATGGTTGATGATAGTCATACTAAAAAAGAGGCGACATGAATCATGACACAGATGAAGACCCCTCTGCTGGATCAGACCGATGGATGAAAAGAAGGAAATCTGGTAAAGATGTTGAGTCCTTATAGATTCAAGGTCTAAGGAAAAGAAGTCTTCAAGCACCTCCAAACACGCTTCCTAATCTCACATAAGTCTTCTGGCAAGTCTGCCCATGCAGAGGAGCCAAGTCATACTGTTGAAGATTCAGACATGCAACAAGATTAAGAGTTCGTCACGGGAGATAATGATGAACAACCTGCTGACAAGGAGGTTACCAAAAGTGACTAGTTCAAGAAACCTGAGCGACCTCCAACTCCTGATCCTGATTGGAGTAAGAGACGACAAATTGACTTTCGACCTCCTCAGACATGGATTAGTTAAGCAACACGTACTGAAGAACCTCCTACTTCATTTGATGAGTTCAATGATACTTCGTTTGATTTCTCTTCATTTGTCATGAATCGACTTAAAATTCCAAATCCGACATAAGAAATATTTTTTGGACCGGCATTCAACCTGCTCAAAGGCACTTGCAAGAGTATTATAGAATTAGAGTACCATCTTGAAGAATGTTCCAAAGCAACAACTGAACGACTTGACTAGCATAACCCCGAAAACAAACTGTATTTGTTCGATCTCAGAAAGCCTCTTCCGTTAATTCAAGATCATCGAGGACGTCAAATTATCCCTAAGGATTACTTTATTAATAAAGATCTTGAATATCTGAAGGGTGGAGACTCAAGCAGATGATACTCAACTTCTGTGACAAAGACGAAGGCTGCTACTTATGAGCTTAAATGGATTGAAGACTTGGTTCAAGAATTGTAGATTCTCGTGTAGGTGAAATATGATCAACATGCTTACCTAGGCACTTCACACTAAGGTTTTAAACGCCAAAAAAGATTCTACGGGTATGCTAGCAACTTGACTTTGTCTAAAGATGTTTACTCCAGAAGAAGAATTATTGCGGTAACCAGACTTAAAATTATGAAGATGTATGACTATGGTCACCTGGAAGAGATTGAAGTTCGTCGAGATGATCAGAAGCTATATACGTTTAAAGAAGGTGATTTCAAAAGACTTCGCCTACAAGACATTGAGGACATGTTACTTCTACTTGTTCAACAAAAGCTGACCAATCTCATAATCGACGAACGGTATGATTTGAATGTGGCATTACATATGTTCACCAGATGTATTGTCATTCAAAGGCGGGTGGAAGATCTTCAATTAGGTGTCCGAAAGTACCAAAATGAAGCTCAACCTCACTAAACCCGACACATTACAGAACGATATCAGGAACAAAACCGCATATACTTCACACTCAGACCCTCATGGAATAATATATGTGGATCAGTTTAAGAGGAAGAGATTGATGCGCACTGATGAACTTTACAAGTTTAGTGATGGCATGCCCTATGATGTTTGGACTGCTCTTCACGACATTGCTGGGGGAATAAGAATGGAATATCTTCCAATGAGGAAATAGAGTAACCTAGACAAGAAAAGGGCTCAGGTTATGGTTCAGGATATAGACAAGCAGCTTTATCAGAGGAGGTTGATGCGAAATCTAGAGAAGTTTATTGTTGGAAGGATATACGGGAAAGATCTTAGGCTATTGGAAAGGACAATTTGGACATTGGTCTATATTTTTGTACCTCAACCCATTTCAGGTCAATTTCTTGTAAATTACAATCTTATGAATATGTATATAAATAGCGTAGACTTAAAAAGTAGGCATATATAATGTTTGAGTATGAATTTTAAGGAATTTCTTAGTAAATTCAAAAAATTTCAAATTATCATAATCAGACACCATATAACACCCTCATAATTTGAGGGGGAGCATTAAAAATGGTCCTATTACGGCTTGGTAATAATTGGACATTCTTTCCCCGACAACAATTATATTTGAATAAATTGATATCCAAAATATTAAGAGATTTAATATTTTTGATAAGGGGAGAAAATGTGATTAAACTATATGGCTAATAATGTGATTTTTAAGATCTCATGTGTACGCTTTCCTATATATATGCTAAACTCTTTCGATTAATCAATGCACATATGAAGGGGGAGCAAATAGTTACATGATTGGTTGTAATGAGGAAGTACCAAAGACCGACCATTTATATTACTGCATTAGAGTTATAAGGCGGTTAAGTTTAGGTATTCATAACCATGATCTAGCCAGAACCAGAGGGATCTACCTAGGGATATTCCACTAGAATAGTGTAGTAGTCCTTAGGTATGAAAAAAGGAGTAAAAGTGAGAATAAGGGAAGTGTGCCGACTGAGATAGAGCTAGTACTGGAACAAACCCAACAAGGTACTAGTTATGAAGTCTCGGTAAGCGCTGAAGGGGTTGAAGAATTAAAAAGAAAAGTTAAGATAAAGGGTGAAAAGAAAGAAGCCCTCCTTACACTTAGGCAGAAACCGGGTCAATACATCTGTTGTCAAGAATCACAAAGATGATTGCTGACATTGAAGACTGACATCATGGACCCAGTGATGCAATGCACAACCCTCCCTAGCCACTCAGAATCTCTCAAAAGATTTTGTTAATTTCTCACGGAGATTACACGTATTTCTATCAACTTTCTCACTCTGAGTTAGCTGGTATTAAAAAGGTGGTTTTTGCAGTCTACTCAAGTCCTCGATCACTGAAACCAAGTGAACTTTTGAGTCTGAGCATAAAAGAGATCAGCCATAAATCTCATTAGGACACATATTAAAATTATGCTTGCTATTTCGCACAATGTGAATAACGAGAAATATATTAAGAGTCCTACGCATTATCCTTGTGATTTTGCCAGAACATCCGAGTGATACTTAAGTATTCACAGTGAAGATGTAAATCCCGCTTGAGCCAACATGAAACAAGCTCTTGGTAGGTGACTTGTACGATTCTATACGAATCAAGCTTGTGACAACTGGAAAGAAACGATGGTGCGATTCTTTATGAATCAAACTTGTTCCAGGAAATGAATTGGCGATTGATGAATTTTGAAATGCTTAAAACTCTCGATGTGTCACAAAAACACTTTAGCAAGTGCCACATCGATTGATTTCAAATCAATTTTTATTTCAATCGGTAAGATAGTAACTCACTGGTTCACTCATATCGTGTAGTCTGCTTTGAGACGTTCCTGAGTGATGAGAACGGTTCGTACAACTGCCCGAAACACTATCAAGATGATTTTTCAGAATTCTATCTGATCCAGAAGTTTTATACAGGGATCAACGAGGAACCGTAGCTATGCAACCGTATTCGACAAAAGTGACAAGGACACTTTTGTCCATATCTGTTAATTTTCACTAACTAAAACCTATAGGTATTCCCGATGATGGCAGCAGCTAGACGTGGATGAGTGATGTGCTGTCGTGTAGGGTCAATTATTTGATTATCAAGTTTTACATTTATATTTAGCGACAAACCCACTTAAAACAAACACTTTAATGAGCAGTGTACCCGGTCAAGATGGAGTTCACGGTAAGTAGGGTGTCAAACACTAAGAGTGGAAATTTAATCCTATATTCTATCAGTATTTTAATTAGTCTATTTACTGGTTAAACCTATGTTATGTTGTTTTGTCTAATGAAATGGGGGATTCAGACTGAGAGACTGGCACAGGTTTGGTGATGACAAATACCAATTCAATACACAATAAACACAAAAGAGGAAGATTAGAAGATAGAAAAGCGGTACAAGCCAAATGATAGAAAACTGTATTAGCCATATTAAATCCGGTTCAATGCTGGTTTGTTTGTTTTAGTGCAATGATTTACTTATCTCGAAGCGGCATATCATTCTTAAGACTTAGGCGGGACATCATCCTAAGACCTTAGACATAAGTAATGTGTCAGAATTATTGCATCTGCTTAAAGCATCATTTAGTTTAATTATAATCTATCTTAGAGAATTAAAGCAGTGGTGATCCTGTTAAAACTCTAGCCCAACGAGACTTTACCCACTTATTGTTTGAAGGTGTTTTATATACTGGTAGTCCACTATTCCAATCTTTATCAGTTAATTAAGAGCATGATTGCTGAAACATAAACGGGTCACCTACCGGTCAAATAAGCTCATAATCAAAAGATAAAGAAAAAAAGTTATTTGTGATCTTTTGGTCTAGTAATATAAGACTCGTTATGGGACGAGCTATCCCGGTATCTAAATTACTTGGTCCGTAACACTAGACCCAATTGAATGATAGGTCGCATATTCAAACACATAAACAAGTATGAGATTTGATAAACACAATTAAACAATCAACGATAAATTAAGGAAATCGATTTTAAAACAAAACCAAAACATTGAACTTTATTAGGATGGCTAATCCCGAGGGTATTAGCCCACAAAATAATAAAAACCATTATAAAATATACAAGCGTAATCAAACAATTGAAATCGAATCGGGATTTTAGAGGATAAGAATTACACGATGTCCTTCTTTGGGTGTGATAATATGTCTTGACCTTTATGGCTGATCTTCTCTTCTAAAATTCGTCTCTGATGAGTATGGTATAAAGAATATGATATTGCACACTGAAAACTCGTTTTTGAGTCTTCTATTTATAGTTGCTGAAAAATACTCGATACGCCGTATCCAGATAGGTCGATACGGCGTATTGGGCTGGATTCCTTGGAGTGCACGCAACGTTTGTAATAAATCTTTGATATCATTCCCAATTTACTTGATTTACTGTATCTTCGAATAGTTATCTTCATGGATACGGCGTATGTAGATAGCATGGATACGCCGTATTGGGAATTAGTCAAACGCGTTTTCTTGTGAAGTCTTGGAGCTGATACGCCGTATCTCTTTAGTTGGATACGGCGTATTGGTGAATTTTCAGAAATCTTCAAAATGTCTTCATTTTAGCTCTAATTTATGCGCCTTTTAGCTTATCTTCACAAAACACTCCTGAATTACTGCATTTATCAACTTTAAAGCGATTAAGTATCAAATAATGCAATAATTATATAAAAGTAGGCAAATTTATATGGATAAATGATATAATATTGTGACGTATTTGATGTCATCAAATTTCCCCCACTTGATCCTATCTTGTCCTCATGTAGACTTTAGAAAAACGTTTAGTTTATGAAAATGTATCCGAACCGAAAGTAAGGATTTTCGTTTATGCCATCGTTTTGTCCTAATCAATGTAACCTTAACAAGCTCCTTATGAAATGGGAAAATGAAAAACACTTCAGAAATCACTCAAATAATCTAGGGTGAACATTTAGTTGCACGCTTAACATGCTTGGTCGTGATTAGTTTCAGATCATAGCTTGACAAGGATACACATCTCCACCGCTAAAGGTAAGGAAGAAACAAGTCAAATCTAAATTAGGTTAAGATGCTTACAGTTGTTCTTACAACAGTCTTTCCCATAAGCAACAACATCAACATGGCAGCTATATCGTATATACACGGACCGTATCGACGGATAGACCATTTACAATCACACAATCACATCCTGTTCGTGTTTAACCAACGGTTAGGTTGAAGAACGATATAGGGTATGGAGCTTCTAACTTTCACCAAATGTCTTAAATCAACAAGACAGCCGAGTCACGCATACATGGCCGTAACGACAGAATAGACATGACTTGCTCGAACAAGTCCTCGTTCTGGAGTAGTCCACTAAGGTTGTTGCTAGGATCATGGGAAGTAAAATGGTGTAAAAATATTTACAACAAATAGATTAAGCCAACAATTAAGGAGTGGTTGTAGTGACTTTCCTCCGACCCCACTTTCCTTGACAAAGTATTGGATAGATAGTTAGCGCCGAACCCGATCACTGTTATGACAAAGACAACCAAAGTTGACATTTCCATTTTGGGATCTTCACTTAAATCCCACTCTTTATATTCTTTTGCTCAAGTTGGTGATATCTAAATCTTTTTACTAACTTAAACATCTTGATTTTTGGAAGATATCATACGAATAACGCGTTTTTCTTAGTGTGTTCTAGGGTTGTATCAGTCTTTTGGTTAAATTCTATGTTTTGCTTCCTTATTTCTGGTTTTTTCTCTTTTTTAAGAATTCAGATTATACCTCGTTTGGTGTGTCAATAGGCTTGCTCTGGCATTTTGGAGCGTGTGTTGCTAGTGCCGGTGGTTCTGCGGTTGAGGTCTGATGGAGAGGTGCATTTTTGGTGCGTATTAGTTGTGCGTATTGGGTACTTGGCATAGGGGGACATGGGTCCAGTACTTGTCTTGAGTGTTTTGGCTAGGGGTCTGTGGTTTGTATAGTCGGGTATGTTGATTTTAGGTGATTATTTGTGTTTGTGGAGGTTGCGAAACGGGTGGGTTGGGTCTTTGGGGTTCTCATGGGGGGGCGCCACAGGGTGTGAGGTATGGCGGTGGGGGGGGAGGGGCAATTAATGGGGCGGGGGGGGGGGCGCGGTGTGGGGACGCTAATGGGGAGGTGGGGGGGGGGGTGGGGGACGGGAGTGCGGTGGGGGGGCTGGGGGATTTGGCGTGGGTGGAGAATGAGGTAATGGTGGGTAATTGGAAGTGGAGCGGGTGGGAGGGTGGCGGGGTTGAGCGGGGGGGGGGGGGGGCTGACTAGGGTGGGACTTTGGATTTTACACCCCGGACGCTACTGTCTTCTGAATTGGTATATAGTAATGTGGGTGTTTGTTGAGTGTAGATTAAAGTTATGTGTGGTTCCGGGTAGCATGAACGCTTTTTTATTGCCGAAACGTAGTCCTTTACGCAGAAGCACTAAAATAAAATATAGAATGTGTCTTCATTACGTTTCTGTATAAAATACGTATAGTTGCTTGCTGTGACGAAAACTTTGTTGGTTTGGGTGTCCGGTTCTTGTACGTAAAGTGATATATTCTTTAGCTCCATCTCACCATTGCGAGTATTGTTTTACTATTAGGATAAGAATGTGTAAAAGTGAGAAGCGTGTTACCGAGATTTAAACTTATTTATTGTTATATAATGGTATTAATGGTCGTTCGTTGGTATATGGAGACTGGTAATGGTTGATTTGGACACGGTTGTACTCGGCAGGTAGTTTGGGCGTACCCCTACGGTTAAGGTGAGATTGAAGTGCTTACTTTGCTCTTTGTTGTTGTGTGCGTTGTGATAATAGGATGTGCGAGTTTCTGGGTCTGACAACAGTGAGAGATTTATCTCTATAGTAATGGGCGTTCCAATCCCATGTCCGCAATTAGCCCACCTTAGCATACCATACCACCCATGCCCAACCGCCCTACGGAACCGAGCCGCCCCCCCCCCCCTCCAGGCCCGGCACCCCGAGGCGTACAAGGGGGGGGAGGGGGAGGGGGAAGTACGATGGGGTGGTCGGGGGGGCGCGGGGGGGGGGATAAGTGTGGGTAGAGGAGTGGGGAGGGGGGGGGGGGGGGGGAGGGAGGGTGGTGGTTAGGGACGGAGGGGGGGTCTGGGGAGAGGGTCGCGGCGGGAGGGCGGGATCGGCGGGCCGACAGGGAGAGAGTGGGGTGAAAGGGGGGGGCAGGCGGGTGGGGGGGGAGGAGAAGGGGGTGGGGGAGAAGGAGACGGGGTGGGGGGGGGAGGGGGGTGGGGTGAGGAGGGAGTTGGGGGAGAGGGGGGGGCGGCGGGGAGCTGGGCGGCGGGGGGGGGAGGTGGGAGGGGGAGGGATGGGAGTGGGAGGGGTTCGGGGAGGGGGGCGGGGCGCGGAGCGGAGTCTGAGGGAGGGCATAGGCGGGGGGGACGGGGGTGGGGGGGGAGCAGGTGTTGTGGTAGGGGGGGGGTGTTGGGGTGGCGGGAGGCATGGAGGGTAGGTTGTGAGGGGGGGGGCCGGCGGTGTGGCGGGGGGAGGGGGGGGGGGGCAAGGGGGGGGCTGAGGGGGTGTGAGGGGGGGGTAGAGGGGGGGGGGTGTGGTAGGTTTTTGTTTTTCAGTTTTTTTTTTTTTGTTTTTTTTTTTTTTTTTTTTTTCTTTTTTTTTTTTTTTTTTTTTTTGTTTTTTTTTTTTTTTTCTTTTTTTATTTTTTATTTTATTTTCCTTTTTCTTTTTTTTCCTTTTTTTCTTCTTTTTTTCTTTTTTTTCTTTTTTTTTTTTTTTTTTCTTTTTTTTTTTTTTTCATAATTTCATGTCATTTTACGACGTCAATTATTTCATTATATATTTTTTTAGTATTTAAATCTCGTACAACGTTTACTTTTAAATCTTGTAATATAGTTAAATCGCGTAAGTAAAGCTTATCTATTTATCATTAACCGTCTCGCAAACAACTAAAGTTTTCGTCAAGCAAGCAATATATTATTTTTCTGAAAAGTAATAATCAACTTTTTATATTTATTTTATGGTTGCGTAATGTGATTACGTTTCGCACAATTAATTACGTTTAGGCCTTCCCGGAACCACATAAACTTTTCTACACTTCAACAAATACCCTCATTTATACACAATTACATAAAAACTACAAAATTTATCATTTTATCTATATTGGCCGGTTATGGAGCAAATGATACCAAATAAATGTGCAAAATCTTGCAACTTGGTCTTTGTACATCCTACTTCATTAAACCTAGCCCATATCTTGTTTCTTTGACCAAAGACCATGACCAAGACCCCTTAAAACCCTCCTTATGCCTCCTTGACCACTATTGCATTTTTTTTTGACCAAGACTTCCATATATATTAGTATATGCATTGCAAGTAAACGAAACTAACAAAATACTTAACTGAAATCACCAAAAACCTTCTTCTTTGCTCCTCTATAGCCCACGGTACAAACACCCATCCAAGATAATCCGTATCAAATTTTCTATCACATATACACACCTAACACATTCATATATAAGATTATTCTAAGCTGGTTTCCAAGCATTGGTTACCATTTTATAGGATTAAGCAAGAAAAGAGAAGTTAGGGTTTTCATTTGGAAACTAGGGTCTTCTTGGTTATAATCTTGGGTTTAAAGGCTAAAAAAGGGTTTAGCACTTATTTTTTTCATCATCCTACATCATCTCATTAAGGTTATCCCTTAACTTTTCATTTATATGATTATATGCATATGTGATGTTTATATAGTGAAATCACCATTAGGATACTTTTAAACATGTAAAACATATTTCTACTTGTGATTATGATTTTTAACACTTTTTCATATGAACTTGTGATCTTGGAATATATAATATGTATGACATAAGTATATTTATGAGTTATAAAGGAATTGTGGTAATATTTAGTTTAAAAAGTATAGAAAGTAAGTTATAAATAAACAAAAGTTATACGAGTGTACCGATTTATTTAATTGGGAACTGTTTTGGGTCGACTTTTGAAAACACCATATTATGATTAGAAAGATTTACCACCTCATGACGTTTCCAATATATATAGAATTGAAAACCGCCTTATAATGAAAATTACGATAAAATACGATTCTAGGTTAATACTGGTGTTATAAAACTATTTTTATAAAAATTACTATTCATGACAGAAAAAAACTATTATCTTTTTTAAAACTTCATAAATTCAAATAAAACTTTAAATTACTGAGAACATTGCACGAAGAATCGCTTAAAAACGGAACTATAACGAATAATATAAGACGTTTACGGGTTTTACGAAAACTGAGATACGATAAAAATAGATTAGGGTCTGGTCCTTGAAAACTAGTAAAAAGTTACTGTTCGTAGAAGGTCAAAAGTTATTCACACTCAAAACTCAACTTCAAAAAAAATGTAAATTTATGATAACTCATCTTAATACGAAAGCGTGGGCATAAAGGAAACGTTAAAATCGGGCTTAAAACGCGAAAGTTATGCTAGTTTTACTAAAACGGTAATTATAAACGTTTTTACTTATTAAACACAATTTTACCAAAACAATTAGATGGTGATTGAGTATATAGACCTATATGTGGTATTAATTAAAGTACTATATTACTAGGGAATTTCATTAATAGAGGCCTCTTCGGGGTGGGCGTATCGGAGAGTTGTTGGATTTACGATTTAAAGTGTCCTAGCTCCTCTTACGTCACTAATGACTCTTTAATTATGATAGGCTTCCGAACTGATAGTATGATGAGCTATACGACTAAAATTAAATCAAGTGTTTAGACTTTTACGACTATATTGGTTTGGTTGCATTCGACGATTTGCGTGACGCATTTTCTATTGTGAATACTTGTTGATTTCCATTCACTCGAGGTGAGTTCATAGTCTCGCATTTCAATCTTTTCAATGTTTTATAAACCCGCGAGGGGAATACATGCTCGTTTACAAACTTGTATATTTTACTACAGTACAATTACCTTTCAATACTTTGTGAGTTCATAGCCCCCTTTTTTTTCTACAATTGTTTTACAAAATCTACGGGGTGAATTACATGATTGTTTTACTACGGACACAAGTGTTTTCTAAATTGTATGCTATCCAGATTACTGCCTGAATATTATTGCCTAAGTAGTCACTATATTGCCACTTAAGTCCCTACTAATCATGAACCGTTAATTACCACTATTGTAAGCGCGAGTGTTGTGGATAGATCTATCGGGACTGACAATCCCCACCTTTCCTTGGGTCACTAGTTTGATCAAGGTGCATTTAACATTTGGAGAAAATTCGTAGGATGTTTGGCAACATCTGTATTGAGAAAATTCGTAGGATGTTTTTTTTTTGGTAACATCTGTTACGTGTAGGGCACAAACCTCCGGCATAGTACTGGTTTGATTACAGTTTATTACATTAAGTTTCGGGGTCATGAGCTTAGTGCAATAATATATACTTAGACTTGGTGAATTTGTTTCCCTTGTCTACCTTACTTGTTTTGGACTTTGGAATACGTACTTAGTCCACCATTTACTTCGATCTTGTGGTCCACTACTGAACATTACTAGATTTATTAAATCACTACTTGGATTTTGGATGGATTTCGGAAATAACACTTTTAAATGTTGTAACGCTACTTTTCTTCTAAAATATTTCTTAAATTATTTCAATACTGCTTTTTACTTAAACCTATGAATTCACCAACATTATTGTTGACGTTTTAGCATGTATTTTCAGGTTACTATTTTGCTAGTGGAGCATTGGGAGCATTCGAGTCGCGCGGATATATTTTTGAAGGCTTAATAACTTGAGTACCATAAATCTTAAAGGAGTGTTTGGCATAACATTGAAAATGGCTCAAAATGGTTTTAAAATAGTGTGGGTCATTTGACCAACTTTGGTGAGCTTATTAGTAGTCTTAATAAGCTGTTTTTATAAGTTTCTTAGTTTAAAAGTTTGATTTTAAGCCTTTTCTATAAGTTGTATAAAATTGTTTGGGTAAAAACAGTTTTATATAGCTTATTGGCTTAAGCCTTGTTTAGCTACTTGTTTTTTTGATTTTTATGCTTGATTAGATGTCTAAATTAAGTAGTGTAAGTGTCCAATAGTTTGCTCTTAGTTTTATCACTTTTTGTAAAATTTTAACTAAGTGTTGAAAAATGAAGAAGTTGCTTTTTCAAATGCTTATAGTTGCTTATTGTGAATTTTAAAATACTTTTTGAGTGATGATTATTGTTCTTTTAGGTCTAGATTTAATCTGTTTTTAGGTTAGAAGTTCATAAGGATCCTTTAGCTTGCTTAATTTTAAGCTCAAAAGTGCCTGTTTGTACTTGTTCAAAGTCTGTCAAAAAATTTCTAAGTGTTGAGAAAAGAAAATTTTGCTTTTTTAATTGCTTATCCTGGCTTATTCTTAATTTCAAAATAATTTTGGATTGTTGCTATATGTTCTTTGAGGTGTAAACTTAATCTGTTTTGTGCTTAAAACCCCACAAGGATCCATTTGCTTGCTTAATTTTAAGCTCAAAAGTGCTTATTTGTTAAGATTGCAAAAGTTTTCCAAAAATTTTCAAAGTGTTGAGTCAGTGTGAGATAGCTTTTTCATGAAGCTTTTTAAGTGCTTATTTGAATTTCAAACTCTCTTTTGATTATAGATTTGAGTAGCTTTTTGGCCAGGCTTTTCAGTGGTATAAGCCACTAAGCCATAAGGATCCATTTGCTAGCTTATTTTTAAGCTAGAAAAGTCCTTATTGGCCTTTTAGTCTGACAGTTTTGGCCAAAAGCCATTTTTGCTTATTTTGTGTAACAATCCGTATTTTTGATCAATGAACGACGTCATTAAATTCACTATTTATTTTTTTCTTTCTCTCGTGCGCTTTTACTTTAATTCTCATCACATAATTAAATCGCGTAAGCTAAAAATTTTCACTTAACGAATAAAACAAGAGAAATATGATTTTTATACACTATATCCTAACATGAATAGTGTTGGTTCATTTTTAATAAAAAATTTGGCGAAACATTTTTAGAATCATTTATATAATATTTATATGAGTTTTAAATTTATAAATATTATTTTACGAGACGATTGACCCACTTAAACGATAACATTTTACCAACAATAGAAACATTATTTTATTTTTTTGAAAGTAATAATCAACTCCTTATATTTTATTTTTATCGGATACGTAAAGTGTATACGTTTCGCGATAAATTGCGTTTAGGCACTCCCGGAACCACTAAAACTTTTCTACGCTTCAACAAATACCCACTTTTATACCCAATACATAAAGTTTACTCAAAATATATATCATATGTATGTGTATGCCGAAATTTAGCATATATATACATGAAACTCTTCCATTTGGTCAAATGTGCACCATACTTCCATTTAATCCACACCTTACCTCATTAATGCACACCTTACCTAGTCATTTCATGTCTCTTTGACTAAGGACCATACCCATGGCCATCCCTACCCCATACCTTGTTCCTTTGACTAGATCTATACCATATATACATGTATCTTCTAGTAAGAGAAGTCTTACAAGTATTCCTTAGCTAAAAATCAAACTTCTTTTCCCTTTCTTGTGCTCTATAGCTCACGGCAAGAATCCAAGACCAAACCAAATCCATATCAATTTTTATACAACCTATACACTCCTATACACACCCATCCTAAGATGCTCTAAGGTGTTTCCAACCATTGGCTAATCTTTTTCAAGTATTAATCAAGAAAAGTGAAGATAGGGTTTTATCTTGGAAAGCTAGGGTTTTTATTGTGTAAGCTTTGGTTTTGAATCTAAACACGGGTTTAGCATTCATTTCTCATCTCATACATCATCCCTAAGGTCTTCTAAATTCCTTTATACTTTTTATTATCATTATTTTATGTGTTATATGTTATATACGGCTAAATCACCACTAAGGACTTTTGAATATGTAAAAAGGGTTTTTACTAATGTCTATGAAATTATACACTTTTTCTTACGTCATATGGTCATATATATCATGAAATAATGGATCTATAATTATGATAACATGTTGTTTAAGTATAAACATGTTTAGTTATAAATTAGGGTTTATAAAGTTAATAAAACAAACTTTTTATAAATCAATACACTTGGATAATAAAAGGGTTTTTATTTCGTGTCTCATACAGTAGGTAGAGCCTAATATAAAAATAATACGCCTCATGACGATTCCAAAATGATAAGAAACTCGAAAAACCAATTTACAACGAAAAAGATACGTTAATTACGAGTTTACAACGAGAAATACTTTTATAAAACTATTTTTATAAAAACACTATTCATTACAGCAACTTCAGTTTTTAAAACATCAAAAATATGATATAACTTTTAATTACGAGATCGTCCTCGAAAGAATCGTTAAAAACGGAGCTATAACGAATAAAATAGACGACATATACTGGAGATTTAAACGACAACAATTACGAATTATATAAAAATAACATGTCTGTTATGAACATAAAAGTTACTGTATCATACAGGGGAGAAAATTTATGGAAATTTCAAATATCGATAACCCGTCTTAATACGAAAAGATGGGCATAAGAAACGCGAGAATCGGGCTTAAAACGCAAAAGTTATGCTAGTTTTACTAAAACGGTAATTATAAACGTTTTAACTTATTAAACACAATTTTACCAAAACCATTAGTTGGTGATTGAGCTATATAGAATATTATATTTTTAACAAGTACGTATATTACTAGGGAGTTTACATATTGAGGCCTCTTCGGATTGCGTTATCGACTAGTTGTTGGATTTAACAGATTATAAAGTGTCCTACTCCCTTCCTCGACGTCATGTTCATGACCTCATAAAATTATGATAGCCCGAACGATAGTACGGTGTAACAACTATAGGATTATGATTCAAGTACTCAGAACATAAACGACCTATGATAATTTAGGTGCTTCGATTCCTTACGTGACTCATTGTTTCTATTGTGGTTATACTTGTTGATAGCCATTCACATCAAGGTAGTTTCATATCCCCATATTTTACTTTGTTTTAAAACTGTTTTGGGGGAGAAAACATGCTCGTATACAAACTTGTATATTTTACAAAATACAATTACCTTTCAATGACTTTGTGAGTTCATAGTCACGCATTTCAAATCTTTCAATGTTTTATAAACTCGCTAGGGGAATACAAGGCTCGTTATACTAAAGTGAACTTAATGATTTCTACTATATAAAGTGTTACAATGACTATTTTTTAAAACCAAAGCTTGATATTGTTTCTACCAGTGAAATTTTGAAACAAAATGATTTGTTTTAACTTTGGACCCAAGTGTTTTCAAAAATTGTATGCTATCCAGATTATTGCATGAATGCTATTGCCTAAGAAGCCACAAATACTGTGCAAATCCACTATAATTACGACTACTGGTGCAAATACGATTACTGGTGCAAATCCATTATAATTACGATTACTGGTGCAAATCCATTATAATTACGATTACTGGTGCAAATACGATTACTGGTGCAAATCCATTATAATTACGATTACTGGTGCAAATACGATTACTGGTGCAAATCCGTTATAATTACGAACTTGGGTGCAATTCCCTTATAATTACGAATACGGCTTCGATGTCATGATCTTAGTGCAATAATATATACTTAGACTTGATGAATGTGTTTCTCTTGTCTACATTACTTGTTTTGGACTTCGGAATACGTACTTAGTCCACCATTACTTCGATCTTGTGGTCCACTTTTAAATACTTCCTGGTTTATTGAATCACTACTTGGATTTTGGAAATAACACTTTGAAATGCCGAAACGCTAATTTTCTTCTGAAATATTTCTTAAATTATTTCAATACCGCTTTTTACTTAAACCTATGAATTCACCAACATTATTGTTGACGTTTTAGCATGTATTTTCAGGTTACTATTTTGCTAGTGGAGCATTGGGAGCATTCGAGTCGCGCGGATATATATATTTTTGAAGGCTTAATAACTTGAGTACTATTTGACAAACGTTTTGACAATGTTTTCTAATACATTATAAATGAAACCTGTTGCAACTCTGATCTTTTATTAAATAGAATATGACTTTATTTAAAACGTCCATTTTAAGGTCGTTTTCCGTGACTTGTGTTTTGTACCCTGAAGTAGCACCCCAATGTTACCATTCCGCTGCGTTGTCCTGATTTTTGGGGGTGTTACATTATTATCTTTCTTGATTAATACATTATATCTTTATATTATTAGGACTAGTAATGGCAAGTGATAATTGCATTTGACTTGGATGATTTTCCCCACTTTACCAACGCTCTATGATTAGCAAAATAATTATAAATGTGACATGCGAACAATGACACTACTTGCTAAATGATTTGCATGCTAGTTTAGAACTACATATTATTGCCTGAATTAGTGGATTCTTGAATTTGGTAGATGCCGAAATCACTAGACTTAAGAAAAAGGAAAAACTAAAAATTTTCATTCTTCTAGAAAACGGCCCCCTTAAATACCCGACGGCCTCCCAATATATTTGGGACCGCCTGGTAATATGGGACCGCCACCAGGGGGAACAAAAATTTTGAGTTTACCTCTTTTTCTGTATCTTTGACCCTCCTACCTACATCCTCAAGCTATCAATTCCCTGTTTATCCAAACCATCCTTGGCATCCTCTTCCATCCAAACCATGCTTTGACATGTTATACTACCCTTTGCATTATTTAAATCATCAAACCCTCAAACCTTACTACCACCATCACCTTCTTCATCCTAATCTTCTTCATCATCAATGTCTTGCTCAAACCACCATTCCAACTTCTCTAGAAAACCAAGAATGTCGGTAAGACAAGTATGGGAACGTAAAACATCCACTCCAAAATCATCACCTCCTTCCCAAAATGACTCACCTCCTCTTCCTCCACGAGTCTACTTACAATCTCCTTCACCACCATCATACAATCCCTTAAGAGATCAAATGATCAACCAACTCCACAACATCTCTACCATCCTTGATTCACACACTAATCCATCTAATTCCTACATTGATGCACAGTCTTCACCACCACCACAACAAATTCATCCTACTTCTCATGCTCAAGTTGAATTTCACTCAAGTTTTTGTCATTGTTGCAAATTTTCTAAACACCAATTCCACTCCTTGAGAAATGAAATCAACTTCATTCACTTTCTTCTAACCCGTCCCATACCTCCAACCCGTAACCCTCCAAATCATGTGTCACCAACCCCTTCTTTTTCCCTCTTTAATTAATCATTCTCTTATGATTAATCTACCTAAATAATCAACCTTTCATCTTTTGATTATGACATCTTCTACTCTTCAAGAATTCACTAGCATAGATCTATGCCTTATTATGTCTCTATGATTATCTACTTTCTATTGTAATGCTTCATAAAAATATTGTATGAATTTGTCTTAGCTCGTATTAGATCTAGTTTTATTTTATGTTGTATGAATGTATTAGTTGCATTTGCTATTGTATGAGTTTCTTGTTGGTTGAATGAAACTCTCTTTTGGGTGACTTAAAAATCATGTGTTGCTTTACAAGATATTTGCCTTACACTTGTATTTCTAACCTTGTTTTATAGCACACAATTTTCGTAAAATCGATCCCTTGGTGCCCCGAACAAGAGGGAGCATACATATAACACCTCGTCTTTTCAAGTCATTGACGGCATCAATAAATCTACTAATTATTTTTGGTGTTGTACGCGTTTACGTTTAATTTCATGTATTAAGTAAAATCGAGTAAGCTAAAAACGATCGTTCAATGTAAACAGGCATCAAACAATTAAATGTTTACATCAATCAAGTGTTAAGTAATTATTTTGAAGATAATTATTAACTTTGTTCATTTTATTTTTATTGGTTACGTAAATTTGTTACGTTTTGCGATAAAATACGTTTAGGCATACCCGAAACCACCAAAACTTTTCTACGCTTCAACAAATACCCACATTTATACCCAATACTCAAAAATCATAAAAATATATCATATATATCAACGTTTGGCCGGATTTGGTGATATATATACAAGAAATATCAAGAAAATCTTGCAACTAGTATTTGTACAACACATCACATTAAACCTTATGACAATTTCAATCAAAGCCCATACCATGACCATAAGGTCTTCCTTGATTTCCTCATTTGTGTCCCAAGACTTTCCTATCACCACTTGACTAGCTTATGAGTATATATTTATTCTAAACTTTGTAATAAAAAATTTCAATTATCTATTCTATAAGTTGAATTTATAAACATTTTAAATCCATTTAATAACCTCTAAACAATTTTCTTAAAACAACAACCCGTCCACGGCCCGAGCCTGGGGCGAGTGTATATATATATATAATATATATATATAATATATATATATATAATATATATATATTGGTTAATTATAAGAACATTCCGATACTTAATCGACTAATATTTAATAATGATAGGTTCATAGTACGTTTCGTGGAAGAAAGACAGAAAGAATACACGAAGATATGGAGCTTAAACGAAGAAGAAACTCAATTAATGATCTTTCGACACTGTTCACTGTTTTGGCCATAACCGGTCAAACGAACTCGGATTGTAGTTGGTTCAAGTTGCGCACGGAAGAGAATTAAATTATCCTATAACTTAGAAGTCAAGAACTAAAAATATACTAATGCTCCGCCGTACTATTCAAAACAGTGCGTCGCATTTTTCATCAGCATAAATGCCCTTAACCGACATAAATCTATCATCCAAGTGTGATTGTCGTCACAAATTATATATAAATACTAGTTGCCTTGACGGTTCACACTTTAACACGCACCTTGTCACAGCGCCCACTCCCCCATATCTAGTCCAAGTACGTCACATCAACTATCCAACAACCACTCCTTTTCATCATTCAAAATTTCTTAATTAGATGAATTCTCTCGTGCGAAATCAATTTGCAATCTATTCAACTTACATCGCCAATAACATAATCTATCAGATGCTGAAGATTCGACTACTATCAACACACTATTGCAATTGTAGACCCATTGAATTTTATAGGGCTCTGCCGCTAAACCTTAATCCTTACACTTGATTACGACAATCTATTAACTCCGCTTGGCACCTAACCGTGACATAGCCTAAGATCATGGGACTGCATTCTCACGATTCACTCAGCACGTAGCGTACTGGACCATATCTTATATATTTTACGTGAAGGCTTCAAGGCTATGATATACTTCAGTGACTCATTTTTAACAATCACATTTTGACAATAGGGTTTTTATATACATTATAATAGGCTGACCTGTTAGCATATACTTCGTGATATATCATATTTTTATTAAATCACAAAATCAGAATAGTTACTTCTTTAAAACGTCCCATCTTTAAGGTCGGTTATTCTGTTACATTCGTGATTGTACTTCTGAATGGTAGGGTCAAACGTCCCATATTGTTTACCATTCGCTGCGTTGTTCCCGTCGGAATCCTGGGGTGTTACACGATTGTAGATCATGATGTACCTGGACTGATAGTCACTAATGTAGAAGCTTAGAGTAATACTCGAGAGATTTTCACTAGCTATCAGCGCGATATATGAGTAGCATAGTGTATCGGTAATCCGTTTTCGAAAAGTATGTAGAGAGTCGTGTTTTCCGGCGTAGTCTCTTGTTTAACTGGATAGTCCGCGTGTGACGCTGCGCTTGGCGGAACCCATGGCATTGTAAATCTTACATACATATTTAGACTCTCATTTATGCATCACTTCTGGTACTACTATATATTATACTATTGGACATATGGAATCTTCTACTAAATCGTATTCATTAGGGTTATAATACTTGTCTGTATTTAGTATCTTAGTGTGTGATATTTACTGTGATGATAAGAATGGCTTACGGTAACGTCTAGTAATGGACGTCGATATGCTGCATACTTTGTGTGGGGGGGGGGTGAGCGTTCTCCTAATCTATGATGTTTGATCCTGTATAATTGTAACGAGACATATTCTGTTATATAACGATAATTTAGAGATGCATCCGAAAGTGGCTAAAGGATTCTTCATCGTGTACTTCCTGATATTCTCATTTTACTTCCCTTGAGCGTCAAAGGTGTCTGTTGTCTACTGATACATGTATAAGTAACTCACTACAGCCATTATATACTTAAATGGGAGTTACATATACATGTATACCTTATTTTCCTGCTATACAGACTCATACCAGATTGTTGATCTATTAATCATAGTTATGCAGACATGAGTGCTACTTTCGATTTACTGCACCATATTATAAGGGGGGGGGGGGGGGGGAGGGGGGGGATGGGTTTTGTGGGTTTAAAAGTGTGTGTTTGTAGGTGAGAGGGGGGGTGGGGGTAATTGGAAAGTATACAGAATTACATATAGTATAACGAAGTAACTGATCTCTACAGATAGCTCATAAAAATTAATGTGATGATATAAATAGTGAGATGATGGAAGTTGCTAAACATATTGTATTGTACATTATACTTGTAGCTTGATATGCATACTCTAATCAGTTATCTCAAAATGTATACATTCCCTCTGTCTTCACTTACTATATTGCTATAATAAGCATGTCAGCGATTAGGTATGAGTTGAAAAGAACATAAAAATAACAATATAAATAAGAGGAGGTTAGGGGGGGGGTGTGGGACATGAGGTACAGAAAAATAAGAATGAGAGTCTGTAAAAATTAAAAACGAAAATTAATTATTAGCAAAATAAATTGAAAAAGAAAGTTAACAAGATATGAAAACATATAACTTAAATATGATTGAGGTGAAGAGACTAAATTTATTATGGTAAATGAGACAATTAACAATAACTAGATGCATTGAAGGAAACTATACGAGTGATAGATAAGATGGTATTTAAATGCATTTTAGATAAAAGGGTAAGAGATATGATTATAATATATAGTATACTTATAAATATTTGAGGATCTTAACTAGATACTGGATAGATGACTTTCTAAAATAAAGCTTATGTCAATATATTAATACATTCTTATTCCTTCTCAGTACAGTGTACTAACCGTACGCTGTGTATAGCATGTGTAATCATCTATACATATATATACATCACTAAATCGCTGTAAGCTAAAATTTATCACTGTACGAATTATAAAACAAAGAGAATATGAATTTTATAAACTTATCTTCGTATCTAACATGTAATAGTGATTAGGTTCATTTATGAGCATAAAACAATATTTGGTCGAAACATTTTAAGAATTCACCTTATATATTCAATTGGATTAGTATATCTAGAGTTACTCGATGAGGGAGATTTTTAATTTATAAATATTTATTTATACGAGAAACGATTGAACAAACACATTAAAACGCTAACTTTTTACTGACACACAATAAGAAACATGTAATACTGTTATTTTTTTGTAAGTAATAATCAACGGTGTCCTTTATATTTTATTATATATCAATGGGAAGTTTGACGTAAATGGCTTGTATACCAAGATTTCAGGCATAAGATGAGAAACAACTGACAGGATACTATAGGGCGTTAGAGCAAATAAACACCCAGGAAACGCACTATAATTTTTAGTCTCATTTTATCATATTTCTGGGCTGCAGCACTAAATAGCACACGGTAAAATTTCCTAGTTTCTTACAAGGTGATAGGGGGGGGGGGGGGGGGGGGGGTTAAGAATAAGCGTTTTACAAACATATATTATAATGCTTAAACTAATACTGCGATAGTAACAACACAATAAGGTAACATAAGAGTATGAGATTATATATATTTAACACTAATATCATGTATTATAATCCTGTAATTTGTCTTTCGTCTCCTGAATAGGTATTTTGAGTTTCAGTATCTCACATCTATAGTGAAGATCGATGTATGAGTAATGAGTACTCTTGCCTAGGTTTGCGAGGTGTACACGAATGACACGAAATCCCGTCGCATCGTTGACACCAATAAGGTAACTCCATTCCGTAATACAGCACAACGCACATGTAACTCGTATACCTCATTAATGCTACACCTATCACCTAGTCATAATTCTTATGTCTACTTGATCATAAAGACTCATTTACAGACACGCACATTTAAATACATGGTCAACATTGCTATTAAAATTACTGTAAAGAAGAACTTCACTGAACATGCTAATTAGCCACATAGGTACCTATGATTGTGCGCTATTGAGCTTAGATGCGTAGTATAGGCATTGATATAAGACGCATTGTATCCATGCTATGCTAGTCAATGTAGTCTAACTACTATAGCGACAGTAATCCTTAGCTAAAGAATCTAAACTTTCTTCAGCTTGTCGATTGTAGCATCTACATATTTATACGCTCAAGAGTTGTTAGATATCAGATAGATATATATACGTGGCAGCACGATATCCAAATTCTAGTTTTAAGAGGTTTGGTTTTAAAACTAATTAAATCTAAACTAAATTGGTGTAAACTCAATGGGTAAACAAACGTATTTACTTAATCATGTATTATTCCTTAATTTGCTTCTCCTAATCCTATTGATTTGTCACTCTTGTGAAGATATGTGTAAGTATTTCCTAGGTCATGAACGAATTACACGAATCCGCCATCTACGTAATATTCCGTTAAAGCAACGCACATGTAAGGTAGTATAAAGACTATTACAATGCCCATAAGAGTACATTACATGCATTAAAATACTTAAGAGATATCAGCTATATTAGGGGTAAGGTAGTATGAAGACTGTTACCGATGGTATCATTTCTACACATGCGCGTTTCCCTAGACTTCTATGCTAATGTAACATTTTATAGCCAGTTTTTTAGAGCCTAACGCGCACATCCATCACAAGAAGCAATATTAAATGGATCTACAAACTAAGTTTCATGCAATCATAAGTAAATATTAATGGATCTAGCCTAGCATGTTAAAGAGAAGTGAAAAACAATAATAAATCAAACAACACATAGACATATTGAAAGATTAAGAGATAATGGACTTCACTTGATTAAAACATGAGTATAAGGCTGGTACAAGAGGGTTTTTATACCTTAAAAACGAGCCTAAAAGTTGCTACACTCGAACCCTAACGATATAGTTCGTCTCCTAAAAGTTGCACATTAAAAACCCTAAAAGCGAGTTTGTATATATAGGAAAACGGACGCGATGGCGTCGCGTTATAATCCTGACATCGTCGCCCCGCCGAATATTCTAGGGCTTCTTTAAGTCGGTTAAGATCTGACGCCGTCTCTTTAGTATCTTGACGCCGTCACAAAAGATTATGACGCCGTCTCCAGCCACAATACGTATTTTCTTCATCGACTTTGGTGTAGAGTTGTAATCTTGTTTATTTCTTCTCCAAACGAGCTTAAGTTACGTGTATATCCTCCAAAAGCTTCCCAAATGCTAAAAACACAAAACAAATGATTAAGCACGTATTTTGGGCATATTTGCATGATTTAGGGGTGGTAATTTCTGACCTGACACAAAACCTGACCTAAAACCGACATGAAAATTAACAAGTTCGGGTTAAGTTAAATAGATTGCGGGTCGAGTTTGGGTGGACCCATCTAACCCGTTTATTAAGCAGGTAAGGTTCGAGTTAGGAATAATTTATTCGGGTCGCCTGCCAACCCGTTAAGATTTTTTTCTTAAATTAAAAATTATTTATATTTTATTATACGGGTTAAACGGGTCGACACACAAACCCATTTAACCGCGTAATGTGCCAACTTTTGTATATAAAACGGGTTAAACGGGTCAACCCGAAACCCGTTTAACCTATTCAACACGTGTAACCTATTTAACCCGTCAATCCAATTATATATACGGGTTAAATGGGTCAGGTTCGGGTTATGTGTAAACGGGTTAGAGTTGACATAGCTGACCTGATTATTTAAATGGGCCAGGTTCAGGTCGGGGTTTTCTGAACCACCAACCTGTCAACCCAAACCCGACAACCTGAACCCGACCTAAATTACCACCCCTAGTTAAATGACCCCAAAAAAGTGTATAAGATGACACCTTATCATTTGTACATTCAAATTGGTAAGGAAAACTTGATATGCGCTTATATTACTGATATTATAGTTTGGTTAAAGGACTTTTGGTTCTTAATCTAATCACATTGCAAAATCAATGTAAATTACATACACTTAAGATAGCATATAGTTTAGAAAATAGATAACTATGTTAAATATAAGCTCTTACAAAAATAAGCTCCCGAGTCGTTTCAAAAATCTTCGTAATAATTTACACGCTTACCAGCTTAACTGCCACATTACCATTCCCAGGTGAACATTGCAACAAATTTCGGTTTCGACTTGTTTTATGAATAGTACACTGTGTTCATTCTCAATCAGAACCTAATCTAATAATAAGCAATGTTCTATATGCAATCTCAAACAACACCTAATCTAATAATAAGCACTTTTTACTATCTTCAAATATCCTTTAAATTCTAAAAACATTGGGTTAAGGTTGTCTTGTAAGGAAGTATAATACTCCGTACCTGAAGCCGAATGTTTAGTGATTTCTCCACTTCAACCCAAACCTGTGCCTTTCTAGCAGTAGATTCGTACAACTAATAAATAAAGAAAAGTGAAAGAGCCAAAAAGTTGAACGAACAATGTGTCAAAAAAAACATGCATACCCTTAATCTGCCTCAAAAGATGGCTGGTTGATTCAGCCTTATGGCTCGAGTCAGTGTACCCGTCGTTGTGCCATAGGTGCTATGCTGTCACAGTATAACAAAGTCATTGGAACTGCGAGCAATTGGAATGCAATCTCCATTAGAGTACCTTCGCATTCGAACAGTCAAGTCACAACAGGTTCTCTGATTTTGAAGAGCTAATTTTTTTGTATTTTCTGTAGAACACCAAGAACAAATAGATTAGCCACAAATTCTCGAAGCAATTAACAAAAACCAAACATTACGGTACTTACAATGCAATGAGCGTTATATGCAATGGTGAGGTACAAAGACTACGGAATAAGCTCGTATTCTGCTGAAACTTTTCTCCTATCATACTCGCAGTCACATCCTTTTTGCAGCTTCTCGGTATAATCTACCAATGGTCTTCTTTTTACCTCCATCTGGATAAAAAAGAAGTCACAAAATCAATACGCGATTCCCAAATTAACCACCAACAATCAAACCCCGTAAAGACAACAAACCAAATTTTAAAATCTGCTAAACAGTTTTAGCCAAATCATAGATAAAATCGGATGGGTTTATTTTGAGAATGAAAATTACCAGGTTTGAACAGCCTCAGGACATGTGTATGTGTATGTGCAATGGTGTAGCATTCAGCAATAAAAGCTGTCAAAAAGGAAGAGACAAAATTAGAGTTGTTTCCAAACAATGAAATCCGGAGCCTAAAGCACATATAGTGTCTACTACAAAAGAGTACCAAAATATGCATAGAAGAGAACATTAATATCATAATTCAATGAACGGTTTCAGTTACCGTGATTGCTTTCGCCCAAATTGTCAAGACATTTGAATATCGCTCGTGCCCTAAATGATAAGCCTATTAGTGTCACATGCCTACAAATTATAGTCGTCAACTAAAAATTTAAAACTTTTGAGCCACTCTTATGAAACTTTTGTACATATGAAATACAGTAACCTGATTTTGTTGAACCTGTTACTTTGCAATCCCTTGACCAACACTTCAGCAAGCAGTTTTCCAGACTTGTCGAATCTAATGAATGAACAAACTTAACTTCAAATAGTTGTATACAATAAAGTTAATGGAAACATGAAATACAACACATGAATTCTACGCACACTTTCTCACGATGTTTGTATAAGCTTAATATGAGCCTATGAGCTTATTAGACTCGGCTTGTATTTCATAGAGCCATTTCCTTTCTAAACTCATACTTCATTAGCTTATGAAAGACAAACACATAAGCCCAAAAATAAGCTTAAAAGAGTGTTTATTTAAACTTAAGTTTGGGCTTATTCGCTTACATTTTCCGACTTATGTTTTATAAGCCTTTTTTTGCTTACTTTGTAACTTATGAGCATATATAAGCCTATGTGAAGTGTCAAAATAAGCCGAAAACACATAAGCTCGTGTAAGCCGAAAAATAAGCCTAATAAAAAAGTTAGCAAAAAAACATAAAAACAAGCAATTGCAAACATGTATAAAAGATGTGAACACACACACAACATATAATGCATAAAGATTCAAACCTATTCATAAAAACTAAAAAAAAGATTAATTTTTTACTTTGGGTTTTCAGACATATTCCAATTGATTGACCGAAAATCACAAAATCAAACTAGTGCTAATAATTTTTGCAAAACTCGTTAAGATTAGGGTCAATAAACTTACATAACAGATTAGGTAGAACCGATGCAAGCACTTTAATATCTTCCTCTTCATCTCATCTTGAAACCTGCAACAACATACAATGTTTAGGTGATGTTACACATATTAGCAACACCCCCAATATTAAAACCATGCAAAAAAATAGACAGCTTTTTAGTAGATTACACTTGCCAAACTGTGGAAATCGTAAGGGGGGGGGAGGTGACATACGTTTTCATTTTGACACTTTAAATCATTTGTTATCAATTCCATCAGTTGTGACGCAATAATGAGGTAGTGTCGATATAGGTTAACAATAGCTAAACACCATATTTAACAAATATATCACACATACATATTTAGTACCAAAAGAATACCACAAACTTAATAAAATATATATACAACCATTCACACTAATCATTTTAAGCACAATGCAAAGTTTAAAAAAGTTAAAGCTGATAAATGTTCATGAAATAAGTTAAAGCGAAAGGTAAATGAAAATGCAAACGGACACGGTTGATTTATAGTGGTTTCGAGTCAAGATAGCTCTTCTTGCGCCCTACTCCACTCCTCGAGTATCCAACTCGAGAGTTACTTCACATAATCAACAGCTCCTTTCGGCAAAGAAAAATCTTATACCAATTGCTTACATTATTTTCAAACAGACTAAGCTAGATGTCGGAGTCCTTCTTCGGGTACAACACCAAACCGTTTTGTTGTATGGCCACATAACTACCTGGTATTCTTATGCCTAAACACATAAACCGCGTCGCTTATAATATTTTCTAACACTGAGCTAAATGTCGAGTCCTAATCTTAGCTAGAACCAATCTATCACCCATACTTGTATTTTGAGGACCAAAATACTAACCGACACGACAAACCCATCCAAATATATACATCATTTGGATCTACACACTACTAAAGATTGGAAGACATGGACTCGATCTATATGTAACAAATGTTACAAATGGACTAACTAGACTACATAACTTCGGATCTTGAAGATGACCGAAGTTCTTCTTTTGCACTTGAGGGAAGAAGGAAAGAGTAGAAGATTGGATCACATTTAAACAAGATTAAACAAGTTAAATGATCAAAGATTTAGAGAGATTTAGTGAGATCTAGAGAGAGAAAGAACTGAGAGAAATTCATACAAAAAGGTTGTAAAAACAGTTGGAGGTGACCCACTATTTATAGGAGCTGAAAAACAGCCTGTCAGGAAACGACGGTCCCATATATATTAGGAGGCCGCCGGATAATTAAGGGGGCCGCCGGCCTATTTAAGGGACCGCCCCGACAGACGTTCCTGTTTTTGTCTTTTTGTGGTGACAAACTTGTCTGGTGAAAGTGACACATGTTTTTTTTGGAAAGAACCAGATTTTGAATTTTGAAATATAATCCACATAAAACATTTCTTTATAATTAAAAAATAATTTGTCTAAATAATTTTGAGAAATATTTTTTCCTATATTTACAAAATATAAATTTAATACAAAAACTTAATTCTTTGATCATCCTACAAGTTTAATGTTGTTTGTACATACCTTACGTGATTTACGTCGGGTGCAAACAAATGTCGGTGTTGATGTAGACTTAAGACGTCGAGAGATGTGGATGCTAGTATGCATTAATAATTTGTGATTACAAGTAACTTTCGCACTTTACGTTACGTATTACAAGTTACATGTTTGTCACCACCAAAACATAAAGAGATCGTATAATTAAATATCATAATATTTGCACAAACAGTCTCCTCCTTTTGATGATGACAAACCAATGTAAACAAATAACACATGTAAGGTTTAAAAGTTACTCGTTTACACATTCTTTCCCCCTTTTTTTCGAATCCAATAGGTAAATGTGGATTATGGTGGAGCATAAGGTTGAGGTTTGGAAAAAACATGAGCAAGAGGGTACGTAACTCCGAGTAAATAGATTTGGGTATGAGGACAGATATAAGAAATAAGGTGAAGGTGATTGTGTGTCCTTGATATTTTAGAACAGGACATGGAATGAAATGCAAGAGAAAAATGTAGTACTTTGAGTGTAATAGGAGAAGAATGAGGTAAAATTAGATGATCCAAGTATATTGGTTTGCGGAAGAGAGGACAGCAGTGAAAATAAGGTTGAGTGTTTATGGTGTTGCGTGGATAATTTAGACGAGTTTATTAAAAATGAGAAGAAGGCTTGAAAAAAAGGTAGGTACTTTAAGGTATATAAGATTGAAGGGAAAGAGAAAAAGGACCTTAAGATTGAGGGGGGGGTGATTTTGAAGTGATGGGGTGATAATTTGGATATGAATGAACCCTGCATCGTATTTGACAATCCCTAATCCTATCTTCCTATAAATGTGAGCTTGCATCATCCCAGTGAAGTCTTTTATCATCATGGTTTAACCAACTCCATGCTATTTACCCGCATATCTCCTAGCTCCCCCTTGCTCATTGCATCCCCATGAAATATATTCCTTTTATATTTACTCTAAAGGATTCATGATCAAATAAAATTACCATCATTCTCAGAATTTGATTAAATTTAAATGAGTAGAGTGTTTGCAAGTCTCCACATCGGTGTATGCCCCCTTGTCTGGGGACACCCAAGGAATCAAGATATGATGTGTCTACAAACAAAGTTAGTAGACAATGCAGCATATATAGCAAAGATATTAGCGGGGAACTAGACATGCATTTTTAGCTGTTAGTATTTTCTAGAGTATGACACTCTAAAAGAAAGTTAGAAGTACACACATGCAACATTATATTAAAACAACAATCTTAAATAATAAATAAAAGACTCAAGATGTATTGTTTTACGAAGAAAGATGAGACCGACTTTTAATAAACGAGAATGAAATTCGTTTGAATTGATTGACACAAAAATAATTATGAGAATTGACCTTTTAAAATAACGAATGACACTTAATATCTGCAAAAATAAGAATATAAATATATATTATAATATATTCTATATTATATATATATCTTTAAAGAATAAAAAAAAAATAAGACGAGAGTTGAGACGATGTGCTCTTGATGTGAATGAAAATGAAATCCAAGACCGAAAATTGGAAGGATGGAGCGATACTAAATAAGGAACGAGTTTTGATAGAGAGTTGAAAGAAAAGAATAGAATATCAGTTTGCACTAACATTGAAGTACATATGATCCTATCAAGACAAAAGGTCGATGATTAGGAATTCAAGGTTTGTTTGGGATTTTTGGTTGACAATGTGAGGAAGAAAGAGTGGGTACTGAATTATACCCAGGGATTTGAAGATTAGGTGGTAATTCTTTTATGAAGAAGAGTATGAGAGACACAACAATGTTGGTGACTCCAATAACACTTGAAATTGAATATCACTTCTTTAAGTTATTCACTTTCTATAAAGTTGAAAGATGCGAGGAGTGACATTTGCATTCGCAAATTAACGTAAATATATTCGGATAAATAAATTAAGTTGTCAAGAGATAAAGTGAGGAATTCTAATATTAACAAGACTATTAGAAAGAGGAGAAACTTAGGAGATGAGAAGAAATGTTAGAGGTGAGGAGACTTATTAGAAGTGAAAAGGAACGTTTAGAAGAGAGAAGAAACGTTAGAGGTAGAAAGGCTTTTCGAAGTGAGACGAATCATCTATAAAAGAAGAGACATATAAAAAGAGAATAAAGACTATGCGAGACTAAGGAGCAAGATTTTGTATGGATGGAATTATGTGTAATGATAGCTTGTAGTAGAGTCATTGTATGAATGTTATTGGAAATGAGACGGCATTCATTGTGAAATTCTCTTGACAACATAAGCAACTGTGCTTATGGGAATTGAGATAAGAGAATAACCCATTGATCTTTAGAGAGATTTGGGCCATAGATATGGTGTAAAGTAATTCAGCTTGTAGCATATAGAGAGGGTGTTTGTTTAATGATTTGAAAAAAAATGACAGATATCTCAAGCCTACTGCCGGCGGTCCCAAATATATCTGGGGGCTGCCAGAATAGATCTAGGGGCTGCCGGACCGCCAACAAGAGAGGAGTTTAGGGCTTGACAAATTTTGTAAAAGGAGTGACATTTTAATTTGCATTTCACTCATTAAAAATACTTAAAGTAACGTCAGATGAAAAGTTAAAGTTGTCACGACGCATTGAAAATAGAGGAATAGACTAGAATCGAGACTAGTAGAAAAGAAGAGAAAGATTTACGGAATGTGTTCCATCATTCCTAGACCTAGACAAAAACAATTTAACGATTCGCGGTTGGGGGGTAAAGAAAGAATGTCGATGATGTTATCTTCAGACGCAACCTATTCGAATGGACATGTTTCCTTTTGGACATTGTCCCGAAGGAAATGGTGACATATCTTCAATGTGTTCAATACACAAATAATAATTAATATAATAATCATATAAAGAAAACAAACGAAGATGAAGGTGACGAGCTTGACAATGTCAAGATGGATGGCGGTCTTCTCGAGTATTGTGAGTCATAAAACAATCTCATGATGAGGTATAAGGTTATCTTAAAGGTGGTAGCGGAAATAGTAGAGGAAAGAGATTAGCCATCTCTATGGTTGTAGAGGCGTGGTTGAGTGAGAAAGAAGAGGTGTGACGAAAGATAAAGAGTGTTTTCGTCAAAGAGAAAGAATGTTTCCGTATAAGAGAAAGAATGTTTTCGTCGAAAGAAAGAATGTTTTCGTCGAATAAAAAGAGTGATAGCGTTTTAACTTATGTTGTTAAAATCCTTGATAGGGATGTTTGGATATGACCTTTAACGTTTACGATCTCAAGTTAAAGATACTTGAAATATTTCAGATCGAAATACTTAAGTTGTCCCAAACCTACTTGGAGATCGTTAGATTGGTATCTAACCTTTCTTGACTTAAGAGTGGATATTTGGAAGTAAGCAAGATGAATGACCCAAGAGTTTGTGAGCGAAGACTCTAAGAGATTTTAATACCATTTTGCGACCTTTTGACTTTATAGATTTGTGACCGACGCTAAGAAAAATATTTAGTGTAGAAAACATATACTGAGAAGCATAAGATATATAGATATAAGCCTGCAAGTTTATCTAAGCATGCATCAACACAATAATTAACAAGATTAATGTGTAAGACTATATGACATTTAAATATTAATTGTCATACATTAAGCTAACATAGTATAGGTGCACAATTAACACGTAAGTCATGTAAAATGACGCATACAAAACGTGATAATTTTAAATGCAATCATCATGTAAAACATGTTAGCATTTAGCAATAGAGCATGTGTTATATAGATAAACTAAGAGATATTTTATCTAAATTGCTAGTAAAAGGCAAACGCTTTTACAACAGACATGCATTCAATAGCTAAGCAAATAAACGTTGAGCTTTAAGATAAACATGAAAGCATATAATTGCATTACATGGGAACACGTTATCATCTTGAAACTTCAAAGCATATATATGAGATACAAGTAGTCAAGATTGACAAAAGAGAAACCTAATTTCTACTTGCTTAGTGTGCATTCCTAATGAGATACAAAGTCTATTGATGTAGACTAATCATTACCATATTTAGGAAGAGCCATTTCAAACAAATAAAGATGAATATGAGACTATCACTATGGTGCTCAATTCAGGCTTAAACACAACCATTTTTTACGGGTATACCACGAACCTAACTTCACTCTTGGAAGCAATTCAACCCTTAGGTCAAATTGAATTTCTAGTGCAATAGATTCTCCAGTACTCATTTTCATGTTAGACAAAATATAATTCCTATATTTGTCTAATGAAGTTTCCAAGAAAATTTGTAATAGTCTTTCATAAGAGCCTACCATGACGTCAACTAACAAGCTTTAATTTTGGTTCTCATAAATTCCTAATCAAGATGGTGAAATTCTAAGGTTAAATGAGAGAGCAAGCAAGTTGTATATAATAAGAGATAAATGAGTCATCTGGCCTAGGAGTATGCTTGAAGATGACAATGTGTAAAGCCTACAATGAGAGTATTGAAAGAATGCACCTTTGCACTGGCCTTTTTATGAAATAAATCCCAATTAAAGTTTATTTACCTCAAATAGATCTTATTTTTTTTTCTTTGTAAAATAAATGATGATTAACTAAAGTTTTAGTTACATATAGGTAGAATTTTAAGCAGAGACCTAACAAGAGGAAGAAGTTTAAATCTAATGTTCATAGGGCGAATCTACCTAAATTGAAGATGAATCTAGGATGAAAGATCCATCGATCCGTGGAGGTGCCAAATTTGGGCAAGGATCATTTTTCTATTATTTGGTAGATGGTGTTGATATTAGGTTATTAAGAGAAACTTATATAAGTAATAAGGATTCTCGGTTTGATGTTTTGGAAATGACATCAATCTACCTTATCAGTTGGAGTACTTAAAGTTTCCGCTGGAAATTCATAAGTATCAAACCTACTGAGAGTTGTGTTTAAGTTTATAATTGTAAAATTTGACATACTAATAACAACACATTTGAACACTTAGACATCATGAAACATCTTCATTGCAAGTGTGAGTTGCAATTTGATGACTAATCTTGTTGTCTTGCAATCGACTTTGTGATTTCATGTAATAACCGAGGATGGTTAAACATGTAGACACAGAAAAATATCTATGGTTATTTGATTGATATTTCCGTGATCTAGATAAATCCTAGTCTTCGATTTCATGTTCATGAAATTCTAAATTTGTATTAATTGTATGACACATTTGATTATCGTTTGAATAATAATCATATTCATATTCAAAATCCTCTTACGATCACTTATTGAAAGAAAGCAAGATAATGGTTTGTGGAATATGTTCAATTCTTCCTAGTCCTAACCTTAGATGGTTAAATGGTTCTCATGTGGTGAAGAAGAGATATTATGCTTATTTGATAAAGTAATATAGTAGAAGTTTTTGATGATAAGATAGTTTAGTTTTGAGTTGTGCTTTTGAATTGTTTGAGCAAAGTTACATATGTTGTGCATTTGCTCATGTTTGGCTTTTCGGAGATGACGACTTTACCAATTGCATTTGCAAGGTAAATTACTTGAATATTTTTGGACAAAACATTCAAGTCGTTAATCCTACTTCATTGTGATTTTTATGCTATTTTTTACCAAATAATATGTAAACAACTATTACAAGTAACTCAATATGACAACATCTACACAAGTGTGAGTTAACATTCCCCCGATGCATATTCTTATCATCTTGGAAGGGGATGTCGTTATTTTCATATCAATCGAGTGTGATTGAATTAGGTTTAAGATAAATATCTCATGTTAATTTTGAATACAATGTTTTAAAGCTAGACAAATAAGAATCCGATTTCTTACCATACTCGAAAACTTTCAATTAGAGTCGATAATAACACAATCATAGTAGAATAATTAGTTATATAAATTCGAAATCTTTCTGACCCTTGCGAACCACTCTTTTAAAAGAAGACAAATAAAGAATTTTTCCAAAGTGTGTTCCACTAATCCTAATACAGTTGTTAAGTGTAGGCTGATGAATAATAACAAGTTAAAATTCTTACTTCCAAGATTGTCATATATTTTGTCGTGAGCAAAGTAACTTTGTTGTTATGCAGTATGCATAGTGTTTTGACATTCTTAGTAATATTAATGATTTTTTCTAACCATTTTATACAACACACATCTTTTGTAAAATACTATATGTTTATAAAAAGAATATAATTATGTGGTTTAGAACAATGCAACAACCAAAGTTTAAAAATACATTTTCTTTTACTTAATTACCAATGTATTAATACAATCTTTTATTTTGTTTAACCAACCCAAGGTCAAACACCGCAAGATGATAAAAAAATTAAACATCTTGTTGGAAGAGAGTTGATGTTCAAAATATTTTTAGTGACGTGTTTTTAATATCTATCTAGGACATTATTTTCCACACGCAATAAAATAAAAAAAATACTAAAACACCAAACACATGACAAACTATTAAACTTCCATCCTAAGTGTGTTACTACACTCAAATGATCTACAAGATGTTTAGTTAACACTTGTAAATATAGTGATCTATGACTATAATGCGAAGCACAAACAATTTTGCAATTTAACGCAGAAATCTATCGTCATTCCTATTAGCATAATCCAAAAACTAGTACATACTAATAAACATACATGGCACAAGGTTTAGATATATAAATAGCTCAATTACAATATTAATGATTACTTAATTAATATCTATTAACCAATTTGAAACGAAACGAAACTCACATAATCAACTAGTCATACACCATAAGGATATTTGCCGTTGTTTTGTTGTATTCGATATAACGTGTAACATAGCTTGATTTGATTGAAATAAATATTTTCCTCCCCATTACAAAAATTAATTAAATCCATATTTGAAAGGGTAAATACACTATATTCAAAGATATATCAATTAGAAATGCCCGACTCAAAGGAAAATATAAAATTACAAGTTTTACGTTAAAAAGAACTCAAAGTTTGACCACTATGTAGTATTTGCATTTTAACTTATTTAAGTTTAGAATAAAGACTTAGAAGTATTTTTAAATGAAAGTAGACTCAATTATCTTCGAAATGACGGGTGTCACGACTTCTACGGACTTACAGTTGATTTTATATGATTTTTCGAAGTTTGCCAAATCTTGCTGAAACAGACAGACGACCCCCATAAAGGTTACGGCTCCCAGATATATTAGGGGGCCGCCCGAACATTTAGAGGACCGCCACCAGAGACCAAAAAAATAATGCTTTTGTAGTAAATCATTTGGAACTTAATGTAGGACGTAGGACCTCAGGAAGTATTCATCACATAAAACACGTTTTTTTGGACAACATTTTACTCTTCGACTTACAAAGACGTATTTTACACTTCCAAGATTTTTGAGAATATTTACAGTCAAGCTAGTATACGAGGTATATTTAACAACAAAACTAATACGAATCAAACAACAAAACACTTTTCATATTTAACCCCCCTTCATGGGTAATTTGATACATGAATCGTACTCTATTTTAAAAACCATTTGTTTTGAAAACTAGAGCGACGTGGCTCCTGATACCAATTGTGGAAACCGTAGGGGGGGGGGGGAGGGGAGTACGTTTTTCATTAAAAACTTAAATCATTTTGTATAATTACCCGATCAAGTTACGCAATAATGAGAGGTCGATAATATAATCAATAGCTAACACATATTCTAACAATATAACCACACATACAATATTTAGTACAAAGAACTACACAACCTTAACTAACAATATATACACAACCATTCACACAATCATAAGCACAATGCAAGTATAAAAGTAAAGCGGTAAATGTAAAGAAATAAGTAAAGCGAAAGGTAAAAGAAAATGCAAACCGACATGGTGATTTATAACGGTTCGATCACGAAGCTCCTCTTCGCCCTACTTCACTCCTCGAGTATCCAACTCGAGAGTTACTTCACTAATCAACAAGCTCCCTTTTGGTGGAGAAAACCTTATACCAATGCTTACATTATTTTTCGACACTAAGCTAGATGTCGAGTCCTTCTTCGGGTACAACCAAACCCTTTTTGTTTTATGCCTAAAAAAAACAACGTAACAACCTTGTTGTTTTATGGCCTAAACACATAAATCGCGTCGCTTACAATATTTTCAGACACTAAGCTAAATGTCGAGTCCTAATATTAGCTAGAACCAATCTATCACCCATACTTGTATTTTGAGGACCGAAATACTAACGACACGAAAATAAAAAAAAAAAAAATACCCCCATCAACACTTCCCGGATTTATACATTATCCAGATCTACACAACTACACAAGAATGAAAGATATGGACTAGATCTATATGTAACAAATGTTACAAATGAATTAACTAGACTACATAACTTCGTATCTTGGCGATGACGAAAGTTCTTCTCTTTCACTTGAGGAAAGGAGGAAATGATAGAAGATTTGATCACATTTAAACAAGATTAACCAAGTTAAATGATCAAATATTTAGAGAGATTTAGTGAGATCTAAAGATAGAAAGAACTGAAAGAAAATCGTGCAAAAAGGGTTATGAAAATAGTTGGAGGTGACCCACTATTTATAGGAGCTGAAAAACAGCCTGTCAGGAAACGGCGGTCCCATATATATTAGGGGGCCGCCGGATATTTAAGGGGGCCGCCGACCTATTTAAGGGACCGCCCCGACAGACGCTCCTGTTTTTGTCTTTTTGTGGTGACAAACTTGTCTGGTGAAAGTTTAACATGTTTTGGGGGGAAAAGAACCAGATTTTGAATTTTGAAATATAATCCACATAAAACATTTCTTTATAATTAAAAAAATAATTTGTCTAAATAATTTTTGAGAAATAGTTTTCTTATATTTACAAAAATATAAAGTTTAAGACAAAAACTTATTTCTTTGATCATCCTACAAGTTTAATGTTGTTTGTACATACCTTATGTGATTTACGTCGGGTGCAAACAAATGTCAGTGTTGATGTAGACTTGAGACGTCGAGAGATGTGGATGCGAGTATGCATTGATAATTTGTGATTACGAGTAATTTGCGCACTTTACGTTACATATTACAAGTTACATGTTTGTCATCATCAAAACATAAAGAGATAGTATAGATTAAATATCGTAATATTTGCACTAACAATCTCCCCCTTTTTGATGATGACAAACTATGTAAACTATAACACATAGTAAATTTTAAAATTTACTCGTTTACACTTCCTTCTCTCTTTTTTGTCAAAGCAAAAAGATATTATGTAGATAATGGTTGGAGCATATACGTTGGAGGTTTGAGAAAAAGACATGATAAGAGGGTACGTGCTCCGGGAGGAATGAGAAGAAGGTAGGTACTTTGAGTGTATAGGTTGAAGGAATGAGGAAAAGGTAGGTGATCCAAGTATATTGGTTGGAGGAATGATAAGACAACATGAGAAATACGGTTGAGGTGATTTTGTGTTTCTTGTATAATTTAGAGGATGTCGTGATAGATGAGAAGAAGGAATGAAAAGAAAGTAGGTACTTCAAATATATAAGTTGAAGGTTTGAGAGGATGACCTTAAGGTTTAGGGTGATTTGGAAATGGAAGAGGTAAAGTATTTGGAGTATGAATAAACCATTCATCGTATTTGACAATCCTCAATCCTATCTTCTTATAAAGGTGAGCTTGCATCATCCTAGTGAAGTCTTCTATCATCATGGTTAAACTAAATCCATGCTATTAAACCACATAGCTCCTAGATCCCCTTGCTTATTGCATCCCCATGATAATTACATTCCTTGTATATTAACTCTAACGGATCCATGGATCAAATAAATTACCATCGATGCTCAAGAAGTTCGATGCAGTTTAAATGAGCAAAACGCTTGCAAGTGCTCCCCCTCGGTGTATGATCCCCCTTATTTTGGGCACCAAGGAATCAAGATATTGTTGTGCTACAAAACAAAGTTAGTAGACAAGTGCACATATACATATAGCAAAACATTAGCGGGGAACTAGACATGCACTTCTAGGTTTTATTATTCTAAAGTATGACACTTTTGAAAGAAAGTTAGAAGCTAGACACATGCAATCATTATTTAAAAAAACAATCTAAATGATATAATTAAAAGACTCAAGACGAATGTTTACGGAGAAAGATTAGATCGACTTTTGATAAACAAGAATTGGATTCGTTTATTGACTGACACAAAAATATTATGAGAATGACTTTTTAAAAGTAGACGAATGACACTTAATATCTTAGCAAAATATGTCCAAATATATATATATATATATATATATATATACTCTCAAAGAATAAAAAGAAAAATAAGACGAGGATGGAGACGATGTGCTTTTGGATGTGAATGAAAATGATTCCATAGAGCCGAAAAGTGGGAAAGGATAAGTGATACTAAAGAAGAAACGTGTTGACGAGAGGTTAATAGAAAAGATTGATATATCATTTGCACTAGCAATTGATGTGCATATGATCCTATCGAGACAAAAGTGGATGATTGGGAATTCAAATGTTTGTTTGGTGTTTTGTTGGTTGACAATGTTGAGGAACAAAGGTGGGATGTGAAATGAGGTAGTTCTTTCATGGTGGAAGAATGATGAGAGACTCAACAATGTGGTGACTCAATAACACTTGAAGATTTAATATCTTCTTTATGTTCTTCACTTTCTAGAAAGTGAAAAGTTTTGTGAATGAGTGACATTTGCATTTCGCAAATTACTTAAATATTTCTGATGAAATAATTAAGTTGTCAAGGGATATATGAGAAATTCTAATAGTAACTAGACTATTAGAAGAGATAAGAAACGTATAGAAGTGAGAAGAAACGTTAGAGATGAAGAGACTCATTAGAAGTGAAACGACTACTAAAAGAGAGAAGAGACGTTTAGGAGTGAGAAGAATTGTCTATGAATTTGAGACAAGACGTATGTGAGATGTGAGGACCATTTCGTCTATGAATTTGTGAAGTGATGGATTGTAAGTCTATCAATTGTAAGGAAGGTGTTTGATAATGAGACGCATTTTGTTATGAAATTCACTTGACTCTTGAAAACATAAGCAACGATGCTTATGAGTGTTGGGATATGAGGATGACCCATTGATCTATAGAGAGATATTGGGTATAGGTTTGGGTGTGGAGTAGACGTCAACTCGTAGTATAAGAAAGGAAGTATTAAGAACAAAAATTTAATGGTATTACAAGCTGCTGCCGGCGGTCCCAGATATACCTGGGGGCCGCCAGGATAGATCTCGGGGCCGCTGGACCGCCAACAGGAGGGATATTTGGAAAAATTTATGAATTTTTCGAAAAGAGTGACATTTTAATTTGCATTTCGCTAATTAAAAATACTTAAAGTACTTCGGATGAAGTAGTTAAGTTGTCACGACATGGAATGAAACACGGACTAGATTCGAAACTAGAAGAAAAGAAGAGAACGATTTATGAAACGTGTTCCATCATTCATAAACCTTGACGAAGATAATTTAACGACTCACGCTTTAGGGGTAAAGAAAGAATGTCGGCGATGTTATCTTCAGATGCAACCTTTTCGATAGAGATGTTTCCTTTTTAACATTGTCCCGAAGGAAATGATGACGTATATTTGGTGTGTTTTATACGCGATAATAATAATAATAATGATATTAATATTAATAATAATAATAATAATAACAATAATAAAGAAGAAAATAAACGAAGATGAAGGCGACGAGCTTGACAATATCAAGACAGATGGTGATCTTCTCGAGTATTGTGAATGCTCGTAAAACAATCTCATGACGAGGTATAAGGTTATCTTAAAGGTGATAGCGGAAATAGTAAAGGAAAGAGATTAGCCATCTCTATGGTTGTAGAGGCGTGGTTGAGTGAGAAGGAAGAGGTGTGATCGAAAGATAAATAGTGTTTTTGTCAAAGAGAAAGAATTTTTTTCTTCGAAGAGAAAGAATGTTTTCGTCGAAGAGAAAGAATGTTTCGTCGAAGGGAAAGAATGTTTCGTCGAAGGGATATAATGTGTTCGTCGAAGAGAAAGATGTTTTCGTCGAAGAGAAAATGAGTTGTCGTCGAAAAGAAAAGGAGAGTGTTTTAACTAATATTGTTAAAAGGCTTGAATAGGGATTTTCGGATCTGACCTTTAACGTTTGCGATTGCAAGTTAAAGATACTTGAATATCTCGGATGAAATATTTAAGTTGTCAAACCTACTTGGAAGGGTATTAGATTTGCATCTAACTTTTCCGTGACAAAGAGTGGATTATTTGGAAGAAAGGGAGATGGTGATTAAAGAAATGTGTGAAGGAAGACTCTAGAAGATTTAAGACCATTTTATGACTCTTTTGAAAATTTAGATTAGTGACCCGGACGCGAAGAAAGATATTCTAGTGTGAGAAAATATATACATAGATGTATAAGACATATAGATATAAGCATGCAAGTTTATCTAAGCATGCATCAACACAATAATCAACAAGATTAATGTGTAAGACTGTATGACATCTAAACCTTATTTATCATACATCAACCTAACATAGTGTAGGTGCACAATTAACATGTAAGTTATGTAAGATGACGCAAACAAAACATGATAATTTTAAATGTAATCATCATGTAAAACATGTTAGCATTTAGCATTTAGGAGCATGTGTTATTTAGATAAACTAAGAGATATTTTATCTAAATTGCTAGAAAAAGGCAAACGCTTTTACAACAAACATGCATTCAATAGCTAAGCAAATAAACATTGAGCATTAAGATAAACATGAAAGCATATAATTGCATTACGTGGGAGCACGTTATCATCTTGAACCTTCAAAGCACATATGTGAAATGCAAGTAGTCTAGATTGACTAAGGAGAAACCTAATTTCTACTTGCTTAGTGTGCACTCCTAATGAAATACAAAGTCTATCGATGTAGACTATCATTAGGCATATTTAGGAAGAGGCATTTAATCAAATTAGAGAATGAATATGAGACTATCACTAGTGGTGCTCAATTCAGGCTAAACACGACCATTTTTACGGGTTATACCACGAACCCAACTTCACTCTTGGAAGCAATTCAACCGTTAGGTCAAATTGAATTTCTAGTGCAATAGATTCTCCAGTAGTCATTCTCATGTTAGACAAAATAGAATTCCTATATTTGCCTAATGAAGTGTAGCAAAGATAAAATTTGTATTATCTTATCATAAATGGCCTAACATGACTCAACTAACATGCTTTAATTCTGGTTCGCATAATCCTAATTAAAATGTGTGGAATTCTAAGGTTAAATGATAGAGCAAACAAGTTGTTGTAGGTTTAAGAGAGAATGAGTCATCTAGAACATAGGAGTATGCTTAAGAGTGACAATGTGTAATGCTCTATAATGAGAGTGTTCAAAGAATGCACCTTTGCATGTCTTTTATGAAAGAAATCCAATTAAGGTTATTTACCTCAATAGATCTTGTGAATGTTTCTTTGTATAATTATGATGATGATTTACTAAAGGTTAGTTACATGTATGTTGGAATTTTTAAGCAAGAGATTCACAAGAGGAAGATGTTTTAAATCTAATGCCATAGGGCGAATTTACCTAAACCGAAGATGAATCTAAGACGAAGGATCCATCGATCCGTGGAGGTGCCAAATTTGGGCAAGGATCATTTTCCCACTATTTGGGAGATGGTGTTGAAATTAGGTTATTAGGAGAAGCTTATATAAGTTATAAGGGTTCTTGGTTTGAGTTTTCGGAAATGACATCCAAGACTTGCTTATCAAGTTGGAGTACTTATGAGTTTCCCGATGGAAATTCATAAGTCGTCAATCCTACTTAGAGTGTGTTAAGTTTAGCATGTATAATTTGACCATAGCTAATAACACAACATTTGAACACTTTAGACTCAATGAAACATCTTCATTGCAAGTGTGAATTGCAATTCGATGACTAATCTTGTTGTCTTGCAATCGACTTCGTGATTTCATGTAATAACTAAGGATGGTTAAACATGTAGACACGGAAAAATATCTATGGTCATTTGATTGATATTTTTGTAATCTAGATAAATCATAGTCTCGATTTGATGTTCGTATTCTAATTTTGTAATTAGATTGAATGATGAGATTGATTATCGTTTGAATAATAATCATCTTCATATTCAAAATCCTCTTATGATTACTTTTTGAAAGAAGGCACAAAAATGGTTTGTGAAATATGTTCAATTATTCCTAGCCCTAACCTTAGATGGTTAAAGGGTTCTTATATGGTGAATAAGAAATAGTATGCTTATTTGGTAAAGTAAGAGAAAGTTTTGATGAGAAGAGAATTTGAGCATAGTTGTGCTTTTAAATTGTTTGAGCAAAGTTACATGTGTTGTGCATTTGCTCATGTTTAGATTTTCGGAAACAACGACTTTACCAATTGCATTGCAAGGTAAATTACTTGAGTATTTTGGATGAAACATTCAAGTCGTCAATCCTACTTCATTGTGTATTTTATGCATATTTTTGCCAAATATTTGGAACACAACTATTGGACAACTAGACTCAATATGACATCATCTACACAAGTGTGAGTTATGATCCGATGCATATTCTTATCTTCTTGGAAAGGGATGTCGTTATTTTCATATCAATCGAGGGTGATTGAGTATGTAGGTTTAAGATAATATCTCTTGTTGTATTTTGATATAATCTTAAAGCTAGACAAATAAGAATCTGAATTCTTGTCTATACTCGAAAACTTGTCAATTAGATTCGATAATAACATCAATCATAGTTTGAATAATGAGTTGATATATTGAATTTTTTTTGACCCTCACGAACACTCTTTTAAAAGAAGGGACAAATAAAGATTTTCTTAGTGTGTTCTCACATAAAAAAATAATCTAAGAATAGTTTTAAGTGTGAGGTTGAAGAATAATGACCAAGTTAATTTTACTTAATTCAAGATTGCCTTATATTTTGCGTGCGCCTGAAATAAATATTTGTTGTTATGCGATAGTATGAATAGTATTTGACATTTTAATTATTATATGAATAATTTGTATGATCATTTTAATACAACACATAGTTTGTAAATATCACTATATGTTTATATTAAAGAGATATGAATTATGTGGTGTGTGTTATTAACATTGCAAGCTCCAGCAATAGTTTGAAAATACAATTTCTTTTACTTAATTACATTGTATTTAAATACAATCTTTTATTTTGTTTAGACAACCCAAGGTCAAACACTGCAAGATGATGATAATATTTTTTTTTTTTTTTTTTTTTTTATTTTTCAGGACATCTTGTTAGAAGAGAGTTGATATTTGGAAATATTTTTGTGAGGTTTTTAATATATTGATCTTAGGACATATTTTTTTACCTACAACAATCATTACAATTAATACTAGTAATCTCTCTATTCCTAAGTGGGTTACTACAACTCAAAATGATCTACAAGATTGTTTATGTAAACACTTGTACAATATATTTGATCTTTGAACTATATTCAATGCACAAACATTGGTGCACTTATACTCAGGATATCTAGCGTAATCATATTTGGCTTTATTACAAAAAAACTAGTAACATACAAATAGCATACATAGGCACTATCGTGTGTAGTTATATATTAGCTCATATTACAAATAGTAATGATTACTTATTTAATATCTATTAACAATTGAAACAAATGTTAAAAAACTAATCAGTTAGCATTCTCATAAGATTTCGTCATCGTTTTAATGTATTAATTATATCGATGTTTGTAATAGCTTTGATTTTATTTGAAAACAAAAATTAGTTTCATCCCCATTTTATAATTTATCATGTTCTAAGTTTTCAAGGATAAGTTGACTAGAAATGCTCGAATTGAAAGAAAAGTAAACTACAAGTTTTATGTCAAAACCGAAAACATTTAGTTTTGACCATATGTAGTATTCTGCATTTCTGACTACTTAAGTTTAGATAAAGGCTTCGGAAAGTATTCTTTAATTGTATCTAGTCCAATTATCTTCGAAATGGAGGGTGGCACGACATCTACGGACATACGGTTGATTTTATAAGATTTTTCAAAGTTTGCCAAAAACTGACAAAACAGACAGGCGGCCCCCATAAAGGTGACGGCACCCAGATATATTTGGGGCGCCCGAAAGTTTATGAGACACGCCAACAGTGGACCCCAAATAAGTTTTTTTTGTTCTAATAATCATTTTGTAACTTAACTGTAGAACATAAGACTTTAAAAACTTTGTTCACTCACGTAAATTGCGTGTTTTAGACATTCATTTCTACTCTTACGATCTTAGACTAAACTTAAGTTGACACTTCCAAGCTCTTTTGAGAAAATTTCCTTCAAGCATTGTATTTGATGTATATTTATAAAAAAACTAGTACGAAATCAAACAACAGAACACTTTCCATTTTTAGTCCCCATTCATGGTTAATTTGATACATGGATCGTTACTTATTTTAAAACCATTTTGTTTTGATAACTAAAGCGACCTGGCTTTGATACTAATTTGTGGAAACTTAGAGGGGGGGGGGGGGTGAATTTCGTTTCCACTAAAACTTTAAGATCAACAATTACATCACTCTTCTACATGGCGGTCCAATATATATATGGGGGCCACCATGTATTTTCAGGGGGGCGGGCCTGTTTTATGGGATCCGCCTCCAGAAGGAGTTTTTTGGACTAGATCTTTTTTTAAATCACCAATTCAAGTTTGAAGCATTATGAGACTGTGTCGATCATTGGTTACCTTAGCTATAGCATATTCTAATAAAGATATCACGCTAACATAATTAGCACAAAGAGCTACACAACTTTAACTAACAGGATATACACAACATTTACCAATTATGGTACAATGTACGTTTAAATGTAATGCGATAAATGTAATAAATAAGTAAAGAGAGGGTAAAAGAAATATGCAAACGACCAATGTTATAGTGTTTGGTCACGAAGCGCCGTATCCGCCCTACTCCATCACTCGAGTATCCAACTCGAGTGTTACTTCACTATTCAACAAGCTCCCTTTCGACAGAGAAACCTTATACTAAGCTTACAATATTTTCCGATACTAAGCTAAATGTTGAGTCCTTCTTCGGGTACATCCAAACCCGTTATGTTTTATGGCCCTACATAAACAAACAACCTTGTGTTCTTGTTGGCTAAACCCATAAACTGCGTCGCTTACATTATTTTCACATAGCTAAATTCCGAGTCCTAATTGCTTGAAATAATCTTCCACCTTCACCATTGAATTTTTAGGCCTAAAAACTAACCAAAGCCACAATAACCATCCGTACTATATTCATCATTTGGAATCTACTCACTACTAAATAATTGGAAGTCTGGACTCGATCTATATGTAACAAATGTTATAATGGACTATCTAGAACTACATTAACTTCGGGGGGGGGAATCTTGAAGTGACAAGTTCTTTTCTTGCATTGTGCGGAAGAGGAAAGAGTGTAAGTAGGATCACATTTTAAAACATGATTAAACAAGTTAATGGATCAAAGATTTGAGAGATTTTGTATAAGATCTAGAGTGAGAAAGAACTAAGAGAAATTCACTGCAAAAGGGTTGTATAAATAGTTGAGAGGTGACCCACTATTTTTAGGAGCTGAATACAGCCTGTCGGAAATGGCGGTCATAGATATATAAGGGTGGCCGCCACAATTAATTAGGGGGCAGCCGACCGCATGACAGCGGATCCGCCCCGACTGACGATCATGTTTTGTCTTTTTGTGGTGACAAACTTGTCTGATGAAAGTGACACTTATTTTTAGGGGGGAAATGACCAAATTTTGAATTCAAATTAATACCAAATAAATACATTTCTTTATAATCAAAAAAATTTGTCTATATTAATTTTTGAGAAATAGTTTTGTTGTATTTATAAAAATATAAAGTTTAAGATAAAAACTTATTTCTTTGATCATCCTACAAGTTTAATATTGTTTGTACATACCTTATGTGATTTACGTCGGGTGTAAACCAATGTCCGTCTTGATGCATACTTGAGACGTCGAGAGATGTTGATATGTGTATTCATTGATGATTTGTGATTACGAGTAACTTGCGCACTTTACGTTACGTATTACAAGTTACATGTTTGTCATCATCAAAACATAAAGAGATCGTATAGATTAAATATCGTAATATTTGCACTAACAAATTATATTCTTTTGTGTTACTGTTTCATTGAAGAATTCTTCTTATATCAAAGATTAGATTCCGCATAATCTTTAGTATTATCAAACAAAGTTTCTTAACTAAGTTGTGTAAGATTTATCTAGCATAACTAAACCTTAAACAAGGTTAAGGAATTCGACCATTAGAAGTTAACTGGGACCAATAATTTCGTACGAATAATGTATTGTGAGAAGGAATTTGGTGTAATAAGAGATAAGAGGGTGTTTGGTATTTTCACCTGTTTGTAACATGCAAACCTGCTAATTGTCCAATAGTGGAACAAGAAAAAAATCGATACCTTAAATTGAGAAAAAAACTGCTACTTTTAATTGAAACTTAAGATGAGTATCTTTTTATGTGATTTACCTAAAAAGGTATCAAAAGCTGTAAAGAAAAATGATAAGAATCAATTGTCTGATTTAGAATTGAAAAACATCGTCCAAATCAAGGTTTGAGTCTCCCAATTGACTTTTATGTTGATCATAATCTTCGATGAATTTTGATGTCTAACAAATTGACTTTTATGTTGATCGTAATCTTCATAAAACGGTTTCATCCTGAACCTCCCGTTCAAGTTTTTTGTAGGATCATGTTCCTATTAAGTAACAGCCTTCAGCTTAATTGGAACACCTAATCTTACAAGAACCTTGAACAGGAGGTTAGCAAAAGACGTGAAACTGCTAAAAGATATGACAACAGTAAATATATTTATTTTTTGATATGACATACTGGTAACTGTATTTTTCTAGCGATTACCATTCATATCGATGAAAAGCCAATTTTATTGGTACAATGTGCTTACTTAAACAAATATAGGAAACCGAAGAAGAGGTCGTGATAGTAAATGTGTAGCACCCCGTAAAAATTTCTAATTTATCGTAGTTGACTTTTTCGTGAATCTGTTGACTTTTATTAACTGCGTGTAATTTTGTGTTTAACCGGGGAGTTCACCCGCGTGTATCTGATAATCCTTACCGGATGCGTTTCGGCTTGCTATTTAATGCGGTCTTTCGACAGATGTCGCGTTTTTTTACTTTTCAGATAGATGTTTAAATTTTCTGAATTTATTTCAAGTTATTACGCATTTTTTAGTTTTCGCGTATACCGTAAACAACGTACAAAAATATCATAAGTATGAAATAAATATCCAATGTTCATAGGATTCCTTTATGCATGATCAAAATTTAAAATTTCAACCCCCCCTTGTCCTTGTGGTTGCGTCCGCCACCCCCAACACCTTCCCTAAAATTTTGCAACTATGTTCCCTTGATATTTTGAAATTTCTAGAATCCATTTTGTGTGTGTATAAATCCTTGTCTAGGTGCATTTCACTTTTCATTCACCATAAACATTTCTCTCTCAAGAAAAACACACATCACAAAAGTCTCTCCCTCTCCTCCCTCTCTTGTCTTGTTCGACGCTAAAGACACACACGCATATTTTTCCACCTTTTATTAAGATTTTGAAGCTAGAGTTTATTCGAAGTTGAGTCGTATAGTTATTTGGAGTATTTTAAGTATCATTCGGGTTGTTCGTTAGCTTCTAATCACCTCTTAATCCATCATCTTCGTAAGTTGATCTTTTCTATATTTTTTATTTTCCTTCCTTGATTCTTATCATATCTAGAAGCTAGTTGTACAACTCGTTTTATAAAAATCAAAGATTTAAATTTTACAAAAACCTCATAAGGGTTTATAAATCTTCGAAATTTATAAAAGGAATTAAAAAGGAAAGTTTAGTTGTGTCGTCGTGGTTGTGTTTTTATAAAAAGATGATTTACTATAAAACTTATTTTCTTATTGGCTTATTAATATGCTCGCGTGAGCTTATTAGGCTCGTAGGAGTTTCAAACCAAAAAGAAAACCATAAAGGTTTAAACTTTAAGCTTATCCAAGCTTTATCTTATTTTCTTAGCTTATTTTCATGGATTATTTGATAACTAGTAATGTTTTGAGCTTAACGGACTTAATAAATAAGCCAATACTTGTTTGGTTGGTTTTGTGGGCCTCGGCCCAACACCAAGTCCAAACCGTGGGCTATAAGCCACGGCTTGGCTTATTTGGGGTAGCTTATTTATAGCTTATTTGGTAAGCTAAAAGCTTATTTTCTTATTTGTTTACTTATTGGACTATTTTTGCGCTTATTGTATTTTGGATCGTTCGTTTAGGCTTATTGGGCCTAAAAGCCCAATAAGGGTCCGTTGGGTTTCGGCTTATTTCATTTAGGGCTTATTGCTTATTTTTACACTTACAAGATGGCGTATAAATATTATAACTTATTTACGTATATAACACATTTATATATTAAGCGTTTTAACTATATAGACTTGTTGTGGAAAATAAATTGTTGAGATGAGTTTTGAATGAAACGTATAGATTTGGCGTTAGTCGGGAAATATGAATTATAGTTAAAAGTGGTTTTTGAATAAAGTCGACTTTGAAAAACGGATATAAACAAACGTGTCATGTCGAAATTTATATAAAATCTTTATACTTAGAAAAATTTGTAAAACTTATTTTCTTAAAAACCCGAAAAAGACGAATTTACATTATCTTATAATTAATAAATATTTATTATACTTAAACTTGGTACATAAACTAAACTCCCTACTTTTATATAAATCACTAAGTATTTCTTTTAATAATGACAAATTACAAAATAATAATAATATTATTTTAATACCCGATCAAAAGACAAAAAATATATTTGTATAACTTTTATAAATATAGAACTTCTATTACCTATTACGTAAATTAAAAACGTGAAAGCATTCATATCAAGGATGTCTTAATTCGCTATTTTTGGGTTACCGGGTAAACTGCCGAAACTTATTTACTCTTGTTTATTTTCCTAATATATGATATATGCTTATGCTAAGTATCGTGATATGTTTTATCAAGTCAAAACCACTACAACCACCACAAAATCATTGTTACTAAAACCATTTTCAAATCAATAGTACAAGTACGCTTGAAAACTCTTATGATTCCACGTTGTATCAATTCTGAACCAAACCGCTATTTACTAGGTCGTGACCGGGCACAGTTGTGCAATACCGTGTGATCATCCATTTTCAACTGCTTTATTTCACCCTTTACGGTGAGTTCATAGCCCCATACTTTTACCTACTTTTCCCTACGTTTTCTAACTTTAGGGTGAGAACATTGTTTGCTTTTAAAACTAAACACAAGTGTTTTACGTTACTCTTACCTGTATACGTGTTGGCTAAGTTTGTGTTTAAACCACTATCTGCCCGAACTATCGTGAGCCGTTAATCTCTTAATCGACGGTACTGGTTGAGTGAGCGCGAGTGAATAAATAGATCTATTGGGGCTAATGACCCCTATCTGGGTAAGTAGCGCTTACTTGTATCGGAGAGACCGAACAAACGGATGTATGTCATGTCGAATTTTGTTTGGTGATCTTTGGTTTGGACACCTGCTAGGGCATGTTTCAACTGGCAAAATTATATGCTACATACTTATTAGCCTCGGTATCATGAGCTTAGTGCAGCGTAAACACTCTTTTTATGTGATATTGTATCTGTTATAATAGTCACATACGTTTTATAACTTGTGGTCCACACTATTGCGTTTCAAATTCAACCTATGAATTCACCAACTTTTGTTGATGTTTTAAGCAATGTTTTCAGGTGCATAGGTTGGATATTCTCTCAAGGTGCTTCTTGAAGTCTAATTTCTATATGTGTCTACCATTTCCAAGACTTCTATTTAATCGTGCTTGTTATTAATTTATCAAACTTTTATTTCGCTTTCGCTATCTTTGAAACTTATTTTGGGTCGAATGTAAAACTATCTATTTTATAAATGTAACAAGTATGAATTCTAAACGTACCCCTTTAGAGGTCGTTCTTGTACCTTGTGTTTATGATATTCATGACACGTCATGCCCCCGGTTATCTATTCCGACGTGACCCTGTTTGGAGGTGTGATAGATTGGTATCCAGAGCCAAGGTTATTGAGAACCACGTGGAATAATTAGGTCTGGTCTATAACCAGTACGTGATCCTTATGTGAATTATATGTGCCTTTACGTGTTCCTATCTTTGCCTTATATATATAATAATTATAATACTATATTATGTAAGTAATAATTTCATATCGCCCTAGTTATTTTGCGTAATGTATCCTCATTGGTTATATCGTATTTTTCATCGCATTTGTTCATTTTCCCTGCATTACGCATGGTTGATATAAAGAGATTTATATAAACTTTTGCTTGTGCAGCTTATGGCCATTTTAGTTATTTCGATCTCTTCGGACTCTTCAGATGAGAGTGTGGGATCATCCCTATCTCGGATCATTTTGTTCGGCATTATTCCAGCTGAGATTCCTGCTGAGACACCTACTATTCCATCTGTTGTTCCTACCTTACCACATACTTCCCCATATCTGTACACTGATTCATCTGACAGTGACACTTCTGAGAGACCACTATCATAGGACCTGTATGAGGTTACTATTGCTTGGTAGAGGAGCAGAGTAGCAACATGCTCATCACCACCATCATCACCCACTCTGATTTATCATCTACTGATGTTACATCACCTACTCTACGTCAGATTTTACCAGGTCAATCGATTCCTCTTGGTCGACCTTACCGTACCTAGCCGAACAGGGTGCGTAAGATGTTGACAGCGAGGAAGAGAGTTCGAGCGTTACCATCAGGCCGTCTTGCATTGAGGTATCCACTGGATCATTCTTTATTAGACCATTTCTCATCAAATGACTCATTATTGGATTCTTCGTCAGATTCATCATCAGATTCTTCATTAGGTCATTCTCTACCAGATTCGTCTGTTGACGCACCAGCTACTATTTCTCCGAGGCCATCTTACAAGAGGTGTAGATCCCTTGCTGTTTCAGTACCGTTAGCTACACCCATAACAGGAGCCTTGTCTCCCGTACATGCCGACCTGCTACCACCCCGTAAGAGGATTAGAGGTGCCGTTACCGCATCTGATTATGATGATAGTATAGAGGAGAGTTATGAGGCATACACGAAGCCCGACATTGATTGCGATTAAGGCAGACATCGATGTTGATTGATAACGCTCCAAATATACATAAAATATCCCTTGAAAATACATTAAAAATATACGTTAACGCATGAAATATTGCAAAGTTTGCTTGTTTGTTGTGTAATATTGATTTCAGGACCAAAAGTAAAGAAACGGACTAAACGTGCAAAAGAATCCCGTTAAATACACTAATGGTCGTTATATGAAGAATCTAGAAGAAAATCCAAGGAGGAGTTAATGAACGAAGCCAAAGTGCGGCGTACAATTATTTTTGTGCAGTGTACTTCAAGACGAAGTAAATGCCATTTAATTACACACCAAGTGCGGCGTATAATTTTCCTTGTGCGGCGCACTTCTTCTGCAGCTACTCCTAAGTCATAAATGATTGCAATGATTGTGCAACCTTTCACTCCCTAAATTTTAGCAACTCATGCACCATCCTCAAGTATAAATAGAGCACGAAATTCAGGGTTAGAAGCATCCCATTCTTCAATCTAATCATCTATAATCATTTCTCAATAGTTAGGAAGTTGTTCTTAGGGAATTGTTGAAGAATAAACCTTATTCTTCATCACATTCCAGGTTTTAGTAGAGGAAAGTACCATTTGATCTCAGAAGGTTGTGTTAAGAAGGTGTTATAGTGGTTATAGTTGAATTTTTGGGTTGTTGGAATTATTGTTCAAAGGAAACGCTTGAGAATCAATATATTTTGCTATTGAGTTTGGTATAAACACGTTTCCCTACTTTATTATTATGAATTCTTGAATTGTTCATGCTTGTTATGTGTTTTGAATTGATGAATATGGAGTAGTTTAACATGTTGGTTTGGGGATCATAAGGGAATGTATACTAATCTAATAACATACTTGATGAGAGGGAAATAGGTTGTTTTAGTAAGAGAAAAGGGTTGGATGAACACTTAGAGAGAGAAAGTAAACATAAGATAGAAAATGTATTATGTGTGTTAAATGAACAACCAACCACCTCTCCAAGGCATGGAGAGGTGTTTATATACTTACAATGGATAATGGGCTTGGGCCTTCATGGGTTTATCCATGGGATTTTAGCTAACTAGCCTAGTAAGTTTCCAAAAATTAACTTAACGAGCTAACTACAGTTGTCTATGGAAGTGACCGACACTTTTGTGTTCTAACAATCTCCCCCTAAGGCAGGTCACTCCATTTTACAAAATTTTAAGTCTAGCATACTATGCTTTAGTCTTGAGCTCGTAGTCTTTAACTTTAATCATTAACTTGTGATTTGATGTAGTGATCATTGACTTTAGGCGTGAGCTTTTTCCTTTGACTTGAATGTGAAAATGTGATCTTGAATCATCTTGAGATCATCAACCAAGCATAATCTCATCTCGCCATCTTGTAAACTTTGCCATCTTGTGAACTTGTGACTTTTGGACTGACATGCTCATGCCTTTCTTGATATGTTAACTTGAAAAGCTTTAATATTGCATCTTTCTTGAGGTTCTTTAAATATAACACTTCGTCACTTAGAGAAAGACGTTCGACATCAGAGTGACAAAAACTTCTTTGAAATTCTTTGACTTTAATACTTCGTCACTTCAAGAAAGACGTACGGTATCCGAGTAGCGAAAGTCTTGAAATATGTACTTGAGCATTCATGACGTCTTTATATTTGTTGGTCGGGTATGAGCATGTGGCTATGAATCATGACTCGTCGGGAATCAGCTGCACCAATCGTCGGGAGTACCTTCAGGTTTAGGTTAGTGATAATCAACAGTTATGGACGAGAGTGTCTTTGTCACTTCGTTGAATACGGTTGTAATAACCACAGTTCTTCATTGATCAGTATAAATACTGCCTGTGATGAGGTAGAATTCCGAGGAATCTCCTTGACAGGGTTTCGCAGCTGCACTAGCCGTTCTTATTATCGGAGCGTCTCAAAGCAGACAATACGCTATGAGTAAACCAGCAAGACGAAGTCTCACCGATTAAATAGAAAAATCAATTTGAAAATCAATCGACGTATCACTTGCTAAAGTTGTTTTGTGGCACATCGAGAGTGTTAATCATTTCAAAAATTCATCATCAATCGTCAATTCATAACCTGGAACAAGTTTGATTCTTATAGAATCGCACCATCGTTTCTTTCCAGTTGTCATAAGTTTGATTCATAAAGAATCGCACAAGTCACCTACCATGAGCTTGTTTGATGTTGGCTCAAGCAGGATTTCCATCTTCACTGTAAGTAATATCACTCGGATGTTCTGGCAAAATCACAAG
>BQNB010002130.1:117180-128747 GCA_026074375.1 Tanacetum coccineum
CACCAAAAAAATGAAACCAAGTTGTAAAAGAGATATAAAATTGAGGTGGAGGCAGTGTTAAGCATACAATTTTGAAAGATTATGAATGTCATTGAAGTATTCTTAAAAAATTGTGCTCAGACACTAGGTCATCTTATAACAATCATTCTATTGAGTTGTCATTATTATTACTGATTTGTTATTAAGAGATTTTTATAATGTGTTGAATACATAAGAATTGTCATGTGATGATGTATCCAACAACATTAAAACTTTGTTTTTTGAAAAGCTCCCCCTAAAAAATAGAACCAATTGTAATATTGTCGTCTTTTAAAGCATTGTGAGGGCGATGACATTAAATAACGTTACTTTTATAGCATCATTTATCCCATGTAATTAACCCATTTTGTATAATTATTGCAAAGAATTGTTGCTTAATCGTTTGTATTTAGGAATTGCAGTAATTATGGAGTACTTTGTGAAAGTTAACTAAAAGGCACACATTCTGGAGCTTAAATGAAGAAATATGAAGATTACTATTCTGACAACCAATATGCCGTATCCATCAAGGAAGATACGGTGTATCTGTACCTGCACTTCACTAAAGACCATAAAGGAAACAAGACCAGTAAGCCGTATCCAGGAAAGACCAATACGCCGTATTTAAGCTATGGAAATAAAATATTCTGGAAGATATCAAATGTGGTCCCTACTCCAAGAAACCCCCAATACGTTGTATCAAAGACATTCAATATGCTGTATCAACCTTTTTCCATGCCTTATAAATAGAAAACTCAAAAACGAGTTTAAAGTGTGCTAAATCATATTCTCGATACCTAAACCATAAAAGTTGATTTTCAGAGGAGAAAAAGAGGAGAAGAGGTCGAGAAACACAATCAATTCCATAGGATACAATGTGTAATTTCTTATACTATTGTAATCGTTTAGTTTTTGGTATCATTCATTAACTCGGTTAGTTTAACTTGGCTAAATTATTACTTTTGTATTAATTATGACGTTTGAAGGTTGATACCTTTGGGTATTAGCCGTTATTATGAAGATCTGAATGTTTGGTTTGTCTATCTTGATTTCTTAATTTATCATTGAATGCTTGTTTATGTTTATCAATATACTTGTTTACATGATTTTGTATGCTACCTATAATTCAACTGGATCTAGTGATATGGACCAAGTAATCTAGATGTCAGGATAGCTCTCCATATAGTGATTTATACATCTAGACCAATAAGATCACAAATAACGACCTATCTTTGCCCTTAGATTCTAAGCTTTGTTAGACCAACAGGTGACCTTGGGATCAATGAGTACGTTCTTAATTAATTGGTAAGGAGTTGGTTAGTAGACTACTAGTGTATGAATTGCCATTAAGCAGTAACTAGGTAAAGTCTTTATGAGCTAGGGTTTAACAAGATCACCATTACTTTAATCCCTAAGATAGATTATAATCAGCAAATAAGGATGCTTTATGCGGATGCGTTTAATTGTGACAGAATTCTACGTGTCTAGGTTTAAAGAAGAAGTGCCTCCTTAATCTTAAGAATGATATGCCACCATGAGATAAGAAATCATTACACTAAATAAGCAAACCAACGTTCTAATTGGATTAATGATGGATAATACAGTTTTCTTATATTTGGCTTGACCGCTCTTTTATCTTTTGTTAATTTGTTTGAGTGTGTTTTATTGTCTTAAATTGGTTTTAGTCACCACAAAACTTGTGCCAGGCTCTCAGGCTGAAAACCCCCCTTTTCTGTTAGATTTAGGATTAACATAGGTTTAACATATATTAGAACTAACTTTGATTAGAAAACCAAAGTATTAATAAATTAAAAGATTGTTTCTCGCTCTTAGTGATCAACACCCTACTTACCACAAAACTCCCATCGATCAGATACACTGCCCGTGAAAAGTGTTGTTTTCAGTAAAGTCGGCAAAATATAAATTTAAAACTTGAAACATAAAATTACACCTACACGACAACACAATCAAGTTTTTGGCGCTGCTGCCGGGGAGTGAAAATTAATCTTGATTTTTATTTGATATTTTGGTTTTTAGATTGGATCTAACCCCTAGGATTAGTGTAATTTAGATTAGTGTATAAATTTATATATTCTGTATATTTGTGTATTGATTGCTTGTATATTTGCTTAGTTTAATTATTTGTGAGTTTAATTGTTTTCAGTATACACTATTTTGGTCGAATAACTGATATGGCGTATCCACTTCCATTGGATACGGCGTATCCAACTTTCTTATCCAATACATCGTATTCATTCAACATATTAATACGGTTTCAGTTCTATTGAATACATTGTATTGATCATCTGATACAGTAACAGAAGCCTTAATTTTCGTATTTGATTTTCGTGCTTAATTTTCTATCTTTCTTCAGATCAAATCCTGCAGATATTTTTACCTGTGTTACAGATCATACTTATCATAGCTAGTTGATTGAAGAAAGAGATGACGGACAAGGAAACGAAATCAACTATGAGAGAATTCGCAACTAATGACCAAGCAAATTACTATTCAGGGATTACAAGCATTACAGTTAATGGAAAGAATGCCTATGAGCTGAAAGGAAAATTCCTTGATGATTTGCATAAGAATGCCTTTTGTGGAACTAATGGAGAAGACGCGGTCGAGCATATCGAATACTTCCTCAGAATTGTTGACCCAATTGACTTACCTAATGTAAATCAGGATAAACTTAGAGTTGTTATTTTCCCAATCTTATTGGTTGGAGATGCATGGAAATGGTTTGATGAGATTAAAGGAATCTATTGATAGTTGGGTTAATTTAACTGCTAAATTTTTTTAGAAAATACTACCAGCCTTCTCGCACTGGAAGAGTTAACACACCCAAGATAAAGTGGGACCCCACTAACTGAAAGTTCAAAAACTAGTTGGCCTCAAAGTTTGTGAACTATAAAACAATAGATATATTCACTAAAGGATCTTTGTGGGATTAATGGAAATTAGGAAGTGATGAAATTGAGCCAACAGATGAAGATTTTCTCAATCTTGAGAAAGAATATTGGGTTAGAGGTGATGATGAGGTAGAACTCACCGACAAAGAATCCTTTGATTCTGATGATGCAGATGAAGTTGCTAAGATTTTTAGGATTGAGACTAATGTATTTGACTTCGAGACACCTTTGTGTAAAGCCTTCAAGGAGTTTAATAATCTTTTGCAAATCGATCCAGATGTACTTACTAAAGATATTGATGGATTTAAGACATACAACGAATATAAGGATGATTGGATATATGAGTGGAACAAAGATATACCATGGGTGTATGAAAAACCATGGACGGAGAATGAAGTATGGAAGGAACCAACTCTAGTTAAACATCATGGTAAGCCATTTAATTATAAAAGTGGGTATTTAGAGTGGCCTACCTGTAGCTAGAAAGATGATGGATATTGTAACAGATGGAACTTGCCTAGAGCCTACATTATTGGAAACACACTCTGTTACCAAGATTTAGAATGGTATGAAGCTTTGAAGGATGGCGAACTCAAATAAGAAGCTTTAAAAAATAAAGCCATCATAGATGGAATGATTGACGAAGATGACGAATCAAGTAATGAAGGATGGAGAAGATAGGACGACTTTGACAATACCAACCATGATAATGAAGAAAGTGAGAATGAGATAGAACATGAAGATAAAGAAAGATACGAAATGTTTAATGATCATGAGCGAACAGTTTGCTATATAAGAAGATTTGAGATGATCAAGTATTCATTCAAAGATGACGAAGAGTATGTGGCTATAAAAGAAAATAAATACGATGATTTGATGAATACAAGCAAGGAAGCAATCCACGCCTATCAAGAAATCTTTCGCATTATGGATGAAGGATGGATGGTGACACACACCGAGTGAAGAAAGCTGGAAGGAAAAAGTCTAACTTAAAGACTTTGCTAAAACAAAATTACTTCCCAGGAGACAACCCGGATTGTTATTTATTTTTATCGAGTTTGTCTTCTCAAACATCAATACGGCGTATCCGCTCCATACCATACGACGTATTGATTGTCTGGACGTTATCAGTCCTTTACTTTTATGTACTTTAAACATTATTATTAGTTCTGTCAATACGGCGTATTCATGTACATGATACGGCGTATTCAACAGACTGGCCCGTATTTAGATACTTTTTACATGTTTCTACACGGCGTATTCCAGTTTATGGATACGGCGTATTGGTTTCCTGTACAGTTTATTTAGCTTCTTTAATTAACCGTAGATACCCGAGATAGGGTTTTGCATGTTTTTCTTATATTTTGCACAGGAGCTCACTCAAGACGACTGTTTAACACGCAATCTTGCTCAATAACTCAACTTAGAGAATCTACCGAGCAAAATATCAGGGGAGTTTCTCATTCTAATTCTTTTTAATTCCTGTTTTTATTGTTTTACCTATACAATGAGGACGTTGTATAATTCAAGTGAGGGGATGGGAATTAGAATGTTTACTTGTCCTATTTTTCGATAAAATGCTTAAATTATACTCAAATTTAAAAAAAATTCAAGCATACTTTTGTGAAAGTACTTGTTACATAACCCGCACACAATAACCCTTATTAAATATTATGAGAATTTAACCTTATCCGTTTCTAAATGTTTACCTAAATTCCATAAAATATGAGTGTGTCGGTGATGTTGTAGACTTTAGAACTTGGCTTGGTATATCTATTCAAGACCACAATAAGGAGTACTATGGATTTAGATGGAGTAACTTGTTTAAATTGGTAAATTTTTAGGATTACACCCAAAAAGCCTATACATGTTTTATTAACTAACTACACTGGTTAGTTATATCCCCGTATAAACCCTTTGTTTACTCTCATCTTAAAAGTAAGATTCTCCTAGAAAAACCCATAGAGCCAATCCTTTAGGAATTACACCAACTGTTTGTTTCGATACACCTTTACACCTTAGTCTACCCTGTTAGATTAAGTTTATTTACAATTGCTAGTTGCTTAAAGTGTAAAGTATGTATTTCCCGAATCTTGTGTCAATTTTCTATCTTTGGTACGGTTAGGAAGAAATTTGCACATTGCAAATGGGAATGTATAAAGTAGTCAAAACTCATGTATTTTTACTTCCAACACAATTATTGGTACGTCCGAAGAATGAAGAATTACCGAAGGAACTATCCAGAGTTATTATGATCGTGAAGATGGTGAAATTACACCGAGTTTCGTAGTTAGTATGTTTTAAAAAAATAAAAAAAATTAGAAAAATCACAACAAAAAGAGGAGGAATTAAAGATAATCGTTTCGCAAAAGCTAAGACCGAAGGAATTATATGAAGGATAGATTATTCGTTGATACGTCTTAAAAGACAACGATGTAAAGTTTTGTATAAAGTGGAAGATATCACCACTTGTCTTGTAAAGTATGTAAAGTATGGGATGTAAGGGAAGTTTACCGTTATGGGAACGCCAACTTTTGGTTGTTGTTTTTTATCTATGATCAAGACGTCTGTAAATAGTTGTATCTTTATCATGGTAAACAGTCAGGAAAAAGTGTCTAGCAACTTGTATTTTAGACTTAGTCTATTTGTTTTGTAATTTTAATTTAACAATAATTTATTTCCCTTTCCTAATCATTAACCATGGGTTTTACACGAATGAGGATGTGTATGAGCATGCATGTTTATTCCGTCATTACGGCCATGTATGCATGTCTCAGCTGCCTTGTTTGTTTATTACTATTAGTGAAAGTTAGAAGATCCCTACCCTATATCATTCTTCATCCTAACCTTTGGTTAAACTCGAATAAGGATGTGATCGAACACACATGTCTATTCTGTTGTTACGGCCATGTATGTGTGCTTTAGCTGCCTTGTTGGTGTGGTACTTTTAGTGAAAGATTGTAGAATGATCAACCTAAGCCTTATCATAAAACCCATTTTACCTTTATAAATGTGTCACTCCTTAGCTCTAGTGGTGGAGATGTGTATCCTTGCTAAGCCTATGATAGAATACTCATCATGACTGAGAAATTGAGCAAATTAGTTACATGTTACCACATAGATTAGTTGAGTGATTTGAGTGTTTTCATCTTCCTATTTCGTGAGGTGTTTGGTTTTGTACTTGTAATAGATCAAAAAAATGCTTAACGGAAAAATCCTTAGGGATACATTTTTATAAACTTCTAAAGGCTACTTGAGGAGAAGTAGGATTCAAGTGGGGGATATTTGATGATATCAAATAACGTCACTTTTATAGCATCATTTATCCTATGTAATTAACCTATTTTGTATAACTATTGCAAAGAATTGTTACTTAATCGTTTGTATTTAAGAATTGCAGTAATTATGGAGTACTTAGTGAAAGTTAACTAAAAGACATGCATTTTGGAGCTTAAACAAAGAAATATGAAGATTAATGTTCTGACAACCAATACGCCGTATCCATCAAGGAGATACGACGTATCTGTGCCTGCACTTCACTAAATACCACAAAGCAAACAAGACCAATATGCCGTATCTAAGAAAGACCAATACACCGTATTTAAGCTATGGGAATAAAATATTTTTGAAGATATCAAACATGGTCCTAACTCCAACCCCCCCCCCCCCCCAATACGCCGTATCGAAGCCATTCGATACGTCGTATTGACCTTTTTCCATGCCTTATAAATAGAAAACTCAAAAATGAGTTTTAAGTGTGCTAAATCATTTTCTCGATACCTAAACCATAAAAATCGATTTTCAGATGAGAAAAAGAGCAGAAGAGGTCGAGCAACGCAATCAATTCCATAGGAGACAACGTGTAATTTCTTATACTTTTGTAATCGTTCAGTTTGTGGTATCATTCCTTAACTCAGTTAGTTTACCTTGGCTAAATTATTACTTTTGTATTAATTATGACGTTTGAAGGCTAATACCTTTGGGTATTAGCCATTATTATGAAGATCTAAATGTTTGGTTTATTTATCTTGATTTCTTAATTTATCGTTGAATGCTTGTTTATGTTTATCAATATACTTATTTATGTGTTTTTGTATGCGACCTATCATTTAACTGGATCTAGTGATACGGACCAAGTAATCTAGATGCTAGGATAGCTCTCCATATAGTGATTTATACATCTAGACCAATAGGATCACAAATAACGACCTATCTTTGCCCTTAGATTGTGAGCTTAGTTGGACCAACAGGTGACCTTGGGATCAACGAGTATGTTTTTAATTAATTGGTAAAGACTTGGTTAGTGGACTACTAGTGTATGAATTTCCATTAAGTAGTAAATGGGTAAAGTCTCTATGAGCTAAGGTTTAACAAGATCACCATTGCTTTAATCCCTAAGATAGATTATAATCAGCAAATAAGGATGCTTTATGCGGATGTGTTTAATTGTGACAGAATTCTACGTGTCTAGGTTTAAAGAATAAGTATCGCTTTAATCTTAAGAATGATATGCCACCTCGAGATAAGAAATCATTACACTAAATAAGCAAACCAACGTTCTAACTGGATTAATGATGGCTAATACAGTTTTCTTATATTCGGCTCGACCACTCTTTTATCTTCTGTTAATTTGTTTTAGTGTGTTTTAGTGTCTTGAATTGGTTTTAGTCACCACAAAACAAGTACCAAACATAGGTTTAGCATAGGTTTAACATAGATTAGAACTAACTTAGACTAGAAAACCAAAGTATTAATAAATTGAAAGATTGTTTCTCGCTCTTAGTGATTGACATCCTACTTACCATGAAACTCCTATCGATCAGGTATACTGCGTGTGAAAAGTGTTGTTTTAGGTAAAGTCGGCAAAATATAAATTTAAAACTTAAAACATAAAATTACACCTACACGACAACACAATCAGAGGGAAAGAGTGTTGAACACACAATTTTAAAAGATTTTGAATTTTTATTGAGAAATTCTTGAAAAATTATGTTCAACTATTTGAAAAACCACATGTTAGAAGACTTCTCTTCTAACGCTAAAGGTGAGTGCACTTATGCATACACTTTCCTATTCTTGAGCTCAAAACTTTGAATGTCTTGTAGAAACAGCTCAAGACCGAGAAAATTAAGTTTCTCGTTGTTAGGATAAGTTATTTTTTTAGATAAACTTTTCTTTATTTGAAGTCCGGGTTATGTACTGATTTGCACATAAGCCATAAAGAAAAATTAGAAATGACATGTTTTGAGAGCATTTGAACTCTTGATCGAACTTCATTTATACACCCGTGTCAATATTAATCGACATTTCTAGGTACGTAAATGTTATCGATTCCAAGAGACATGTCGAGAATATTCTTTTTGGAAATTTTTGATTTTCTAATTTTGTATTTTTTTTTAAATTTTATATTTTTGTGTTTGGTTTTATAGGTTTTATATTTTTATATACAAAAATTAAAATAAAATAAAGTAAAATAAAATAAAGTAAAATAAAAATCTAGAAGTAAGTAAACTTTGAATCCCCTGGGACTTTTGTCTAGCAGATATCTCATGTATCAAAGTTATCCCATGTAACCTTGGTCTCCCAAATATTACATTTTCTTTTATGCATGCCTTGATTCTTTCTTTCTTCAGATTAGAAGGAGTACCTATACTCAAATCAAGATTTTGTTCCTCCTGAACATTTATGGATGTACCTGCACTTGAATCAAGAGTTTGTATGCATTCATAAAGATTAGTGATATTTGTATTGGAATCATGTAGGGGTTCACTATCAACTGTGGTTGTGCTAGAAGTGAATATCTTTCCAGTAGGAACCTACCTAAGACCAACAGTTTTGAAAATTCTACCTGTTTGTTTCCACCTAAGACAATATCTAAGACTTGTTGTTTTCTCATGCACAGTGGAAGTTTTTTTGATTGAAAACCTATGTCCTATTAGGATATGTCTTTCTTGTTTCTTTGCATCACTTATTTGCTCTACGGGTTTGGTTCTGTTCATTGTCTTATTGGATGGAACCTTAGCACGCGAGTTGACCTCATTCGGGAATTTTGTTACATAATGATCATGATTTGCATTAAAGACACATTTTTGACATGTCGAGCAAACAAAATGTGTAGAGTCACAAAAATTTCTAGAATTCCTAGAGTGTTCTGCTATGGGCACAGTCTTTGTCGTTATGCGACTACTCTTAGATGCAGGCCAATTCCTCGAGTTTTGGTTATTGATCCTAGGTTTTGGTTTGCTACCATTAGTTGTGCTTTGTGATCTAGCAGAAGGCATCACACTAGGTCTTGAATTCCTACAGCTTTCTTGTGTCTTTTTCTTAGCTTTTTCTAGGTAGTGATTATAAACCATGTCATTTGAGCTATACCTAGATTCGCTAGATGCAATCATATGATTAGTTTTTTCACAAGCAGATTCTTTTCCCTTAGGCAAATAATGTGTAGTGACTGGTTTTGACAAATCGTTATTCACATCAACTTGGGAGGCAAACCATGGTTTTGAAATTCTAAGTCGTGCAGACTTAAACGCAGTCGGTTGTCTAACAACTGATTAGTTCTGTGTGGTTGTAAAACCGGTTTCCCCAAGGTTGATGGTTTTTCAAAGTTAGTATCCACACTATTTCCTGTTAATTTTCTTAACTTATTTTTTAATGTTGTAATGGCAAACCCCTTTTCCTGAAGTTGAGCTTTGAATTCATCATTTTTAGCAATCAAAGAAGTTGTCTTTTCTATAGTCTTAGCTCTCGTTATTTTGATAGAATCATACAGTTCTTTGTAATGCTTTTTCAAAGTCTCAATTTCCTTAAGTAATTTAGCCACTTTATGTTCCAATTCGATGTTTATTATTTCATTACATCTATGTCATTTTTAACTTTGGCTTCATTACTTTTTACTTTCGAAAATTGACCATGTTGCCCTTCTTTTAAAGGTTGAAGTTGATATTTAAGTTCAAGATTAACACAATGTGCTTCCATTCTTAAAAAATCTTTTTGAAATTAGGCAACGGTCTTTTTAAGACAAATATTTTCACATTTAAGAGATTGATATGAGAGTTATGTTATTTGGTTATCAGTTAATTTAGCAGGTAAAGGACATTTGTCATGACATTGTTCAGCATTCTAGTCAACCTCTCCTTCATTATTGAATTCAAGTTGCTTAGTATGTTGTTGTCCTGTAGCAAATACGTTATTTTCAGTAGTCAATTGTACCTCAGCCATTGGCTCTTCATCATATACGGGTTTGATATATGCATCATCAGCATCTGCATCATTCTCTAATCTGCTGCTTCTATCTTGCTTTTCCATGTTTGTCCTACTGCATTCTGTGATAGCCAAACTAGTATCCAATGCTTTATTTGTATCAACCTTTTCCTCTGTTGTCTGCATCTGTCTTTCATCTACTATGTTGTCATACTTTCTTTGATGCACTTCTATTTCATTAATCGACTTCTTAACAGATTCCATGTGTTGGATCAGTGTATTAAGGAATTCTTGAATCTTGAGTTGAGTGTATTCTAGAAAGTACTTGCGTGTCATTATAACATATTCATCATCCAAATAAATCTGTGACTTGATGAACATCTGAAATTGTGTCTCGAGTACTTTAAAAGCAGCCATAGATCCAATCTTTTGATATTCTTCTTTGTTAAGTTGCTTTTCTAGTTGATCTATGTTTAGGAACATTGTGCCTGTGAAAGTCTCAACATCTTGACCAAAGAGTGTCGCAAATGCGCGTTTGAATCCACACTCAGTTCGAGTTTCTTTTAAGTCATTGTTTGAGAGAAGCTTGAGGTGTGAATGAAGTAGTCAAAAAGTTACCATGCAACTCTTTTTTGTTTTATCTTATATGTGTTGTGTAACACCCCCAAATCTAGGTCGTAGCGGAATGTTGAATATACGAGGGCGTTACTTCATAGATCAATAGCACAAGATATAAGAACGACCACTAAACGTGTCATTTAAAAAGATACATTGGATTTAACAAAATACTTCTTTATTACATAAGCTCGTGGCTTCAAATTGTTTGACAACATAAGTAAGGATTTTGGTTTATAACAAATGTCCCAAAATGTAATACGCCCCAAATCTTTAGTACTGACTATTCCTTAGAGTGACCCCGAATGTATCTGATGTCACACCCCGCCAAGGCGAAAACGCGAGGCGTAACGAGAATGGATATCATCATAACATAATGGTGTCTATATAGAGAAACTAATATGCATGAAATAAACAAAACATAGACACAAAGTTTCATGAAAATACCCAAAACAAATCCATTAATTCAAAGGTGTCTTATATTGAAGAAAAGGAGGTTCTCGTCAATATAAAGACATTCAACACCTAAGCAATTCAACAACCCAAACATTTAATCATCCAAACAATGCAAAACTGTTGGGAATTATGTTTTCCTAACTTAGTACCGACAGTATTAATAGTTAGTACTGATAGTTATAGTTAGTACTGACAGTACAAAGTGTTAAGTACTGATCAGTTAGTTAGTACCGATAGTAGAAAATAGTTAGTACCGTTTAAGAGATATGTATGAGATATTTTAGGAAAAGATATGTACGCGTTTTGTAAGCCTGTTAGGGTTTATCCTTAGTCTATAAAAGGATCCCTCTTGGCATAGTTAGA